>JAXQQM020079050.1:0-152013 GCA_034641835.2 Pinus albicaulis | reverse complement strand
GTGTTAACATACTGGCGACCATACTAGGGAACTAACCACTCTCGAGTTTTAAATTTAATCTTGAAGGAAGATTTTTAAATCTATATTTTCTACTTTAAGATTAACTTTAAAGGTTTTGGGTAATCATAAATAGTCGTTATGGCTTCTAGAAAAACCTACTATACCAGGTCTAACCCAGATCCTAAGCCTGCTTTAATAGTAGATAACCCAGAATAGATTGGAAGCAATAAAAAGAAAAAACAAGTTGTTAATTTAGAAGCTGAAGTGCCTTTAAGAAAAGCTAATTCATTACCCAAAGAATTAGTGAGCTTAACCGATATTGATTTTGATTTCAAGTTTGAAAATTCATTATTTAGAAATAAATCTGAAACTAATTTAAAGGAAACTGTCATAGATCCTGTTTTTACTTCTTTTGTGAATGAGAAAAAAAAAATTATTTCAGCATCAATAAAGTCAAACAAATCTGAAATTCAAAGTCCAGTAGAAAGGGTTAATTTTACACGGATTAAAGATGTTGATGAAGCTGTTAAATTAGCTCAATTTTTATCTCACTTTAAGCCTCCAGTTTCTCAATTACACACAACAATATTTCCAACAACAGATTCAACTCTGTATGCTACCACTTTATTTTTAGAGTCCATTGTCAGTTCACCTACAGAACCTTTTAGTCTCGAGTTGCCTTTGCAGCCTAGGATTATATTTTCATCATATCCTCAAGCCACTGCAAGTTCATCCACAGAACCATTTATTCCTGATTTTCCTTTGCAACCTAGGATAGTATTTCCATCATTCACTCAATCCGTTACGTCCACCAGTTTTATAAGCACTACATTTTTTCCATCTAGTTCCATACATATACCAACATCTTTTCCAAGTTCTTCAAATACAGTTTTCAGCACATCATCTAATATATCCAGCACTGCTCCTATAGTCACTGTTATACCTCCTAGTTCAGGAAAACTTCAAATCGTGGCTACAATATATGCCCCTCTAGTTTTACCCCAAAATCTCCATGATATGCCCCAAAATTACCAAAGGGATATCCCATTATTTGATAATTTTTCACAATATACTACACAAAAACATGTCACCATGATGACTGATTTTTGTGAAATTTATGAGATGAATGAATCTGATGTCCGAATGAGGTTGTTTTCTCAAAGTTTAACTGGAGAAGTAAAAACATGGTTTAGAAATTTAGGTGTTGGTAGTATAGTGGATTTAGCTACATTTCATAGAGCATTCATAAATAAATGGGAAAAGAAAAAGAATCCCCTGCAAATTTTATCTGAGTTTGATGCTTTAAAAGAGCTCCTAATGAGTCTCTTCAGGATTATTGCACCAGATATAAAAATGTTTATAATGCCATCCCTGTTGATCTTAAACCTACCCCCTATTCAGTAATTCTTAAATTTCCTGATGGATTTGATCCAGATATGGCATACCAATTAAGAGAAATAAATGCTGAAACATTAGAACAGATGTAATTAGATGTTGTTGGTTTAGAAATTAATATCCTAGCCAAAAAAGCCAGACTTAGGAATGAAAGGAGAGTCACAATCAAAGAAGAGAGTTCAAAATTAGATGGTAAATTTGATATTTTTGCTAAAACTTTAGAAAGAGTAGTTGACAGATTAGACAAAATTGAGAAAAAACTGCAATGGGATAACCAACCCCAAATCAGAAATCCCAACTACAGAAAAAAATAATCCTGGAAAAGGTAAAGAACCTTCCCCAAATCAAAAAATTAGGCCCCCTTTTCAAGAGAACTATGCTGAAAGTTCTCAAAACAATGTTGACGATGAGGAAGACATCAACATAGTGATGGGGATAGATGAAAGCAATACAATTTTCCTCACTCAAGAGGATCAAGAACTCTTTGAGCTTCAACAGTTCAAAGTAGAATTTGGTGAATCCTTTGACTATAAGCAAGGTTATGACTTCGTAATCAATGAAATTCACAGCTAGTATAACCTTAGGAGCAAGCAAAAAAATGAGCCTTCTACTAAAAACAATGCTCCAACTCAAAAAAATAAAAAAAAAGGAATGTAGAGGCTCCTAAAACAAAAATTTTGCAAATTCTTCCAAGAGAAAACAAGAAAAATTCAAACCCACCCAGTCCTAAAAAACAGTCTAGTCCAAAAATTGTTGATATCAATGATGAGCTGGCTCAATCCTCCAAAGATGCCCAAAAGGCTAATACTAAAAAGTCCACTAATTTAGCAAAACCAACAGTTCCTGATCAAAAGAAGAATCCAGTTGACTCTAAATCATCAAATCCTAAATCTTCTGCTGAAAATTCCAGATCTGATAAAGCCTCTGCTGCCACTCAAACTGTTCATGAAAAAATAACTAAAGGCAACAAAAATCAAGAAAATCAAACAAAAGATAAAATAAAAACTCAAGCTAAAGGTAAAACTATTGAACGTTAAGAAAAAAACACTCAGTTAACAATCACAAAAGATGAACTTCTGCAGATTAGTAAATCTCAAGCAGCATTCAACATTCAAGCTAAAATATCCAAGTTAAAAATACCAATTCCTTTAACAGAATTGGTAAAGAATGACTTGTATAAATCAACAATCAATGAAACTTTAAACATGAATGATGGCGAGGATTCAATTAATCTAAATGATGATCAGCCTGAATTAATTTTTGGTCCTGATGTAAATGGTACACATGCTGATGGAGAAATCCCTCATTTTTATATTAGTCTTACTATTCATGATCAGATATTACACAATGCAATGTTAGACTCAGGAGCTTCCCACAACTTAATGCCAAAAGCTATTATGGAAACTCTGAATCTAGAAATAACTAGGCCATATAAAGACTTGTTCTCATTTGATTCCTCTAAAGTTAAGTACATTGGATTAATAAAATATTTTTGTGTCAATTTAGTTCAATACCCAGGTAAAAGTATGATCATGGATATTGTAGTAGCTGACATCCCACCAAAGTATGGTATGCTTCTTTCTCACTCATGGGGAGCTAAGTTTCAGGGATCTCTACAACTAGACATGAGTTTTACTACTATCACAGTATTTGGACAACCCAAAAAAATTTACAGAGAAACTCTAATGAAATACATGGTTAGTAATGCAAAAAGGTCCATAAACTATCCCATCTATTCAACCCCCTAACCTTGACTCTTTCATTCTATGGAACTCTGATAATGATGATATCCAAATTGAATTGATTGATAGAAAACCTGAACCAAACAATGATAATATTGGTCATGAAGCCCTTTGGCACTTAGATTTTTATGGCTCAGTGAACAAGATAGGGGCAGGAGCTCGAGTATGGATCACCAACATAGAAACCATTCATTCGGAAGGACATGCCTTTAGACTCAACTTTAAATGCAGCAACAACATGGTAGAGTATGAAGCATTGATCTTAGGCCTCCAAATCATCAGAAACTTAGGAGGTAAAAGAATTTTAATCATGGGTGATTCAGAATTAGTCATTAAGCAAATAAACACTGAATATTCTATTCATAATCCTAGATTAGCCAGATATAGAGATGCATCAACTGACTTGGTTGATGATTTACTAGAGTGTAAGTTTGCTATTATTCCCAAAAATCAAAATTTTTAAGCACATTGCCTAGAAAATTTTTCTAGCACATGTAATTTACCTTTTCAACCAACACATAGATATACTGCTGAAGTAAAATACATACCCATTGTTCTTGACAATGTTAAATACTGGCAGATTTTCTCTGAGGATGAACAGATTTTCAATTCTTTGAACAACAAGGAAGAATTCCAAAACTATAAGATAGACACTGAAGATAATTGAGATTCATAATGTAATGTAGATGATGACTTTAATTGTGAAATAAATAATGTATATGTACATAAATATAAAATTCCAACTATATTTACTCAATCAGATATAGATAACTTAGAAAAGGTAGACATAGAGGAAATAATTGAAGAAGAAATAGACATGCTAGAATTGAAATATAATATTTACCTAAAGGTTTAACTCCTTTAGAAGACTTGTTTGATTCCAATGATGTGCCCAAGAAGCCGAAAATGGAACCAGTCAATTTTGATATTGAGGAGTACAATATAGGAACAGAATTATATCCTAAAATGATAAAGTTGTTTAAATATCTACCACAAGAAGAAAAATTCAAATACATTGATCTATTGAAATAATATCAAGATGTATTTGTATGGAGTTATGAAGATTTAAAGGGTTATGACACAAATATAATTCAACATAAGATTCCTGTAAAAGATGACCATAAGTCTTTTAGACAAAAATTAAGAAGGATTAATCCTGTCTTGTTACATTTGATAGAGAAAGAAGTCAAATGAATGTATGATGCTCAAATAATTGCACCAATCAGATATTCTGATTGGGTTTCTAAATTAGTACCTACTAGGAAGAAAACTGGAGAAATAAGATTATGTGTAGATTTCAGAAATCTCAATAAAGTGTCATTGAAAGATAATTACCCTTTGCCAAAGATGGATCACATATTGCAGAGAGTAGTTGGATCTTCGAGAATTTATTTATTGGATGGTTTCTCAGGTTATAAGTAGATACTTGTTCAGAAAGAAGACCAACCCAAGACAACCTTTACTACTCCTTGGGGCACTTTCATGTATGTGAAAATTACTTTTGGATTAATGAATGTTGGAGCTACCTTTCAAAGGGCTATGGATATAGCCTTTGCTAAATAAATCCATGAATTTTTGGTTATTTACTTAGATGATATTACTGTGTTTTATAAATATGATAATGAACATTTGGATCATTTGAGACAGGTATTCATTAAATGTAGGAAATATGGCATATCCTTAAATCCCAAAAAGAGTCTTTTTGGACTTGAAGAAGGTAAATTATTAGGACACATAATTTCCAAGGAAGGTATTAGGATAGATCCAGAAAGAATTGAAGCCATACTAAACATTCACCCACCTAGGAACATCAAAGAGTTACAAGCATTTTTAGGCAAAATAATTTTTTTAAGAAGATTTATTTCCAATCTAGCTGAAATCATAAAGGAACTTAATAGCATTCTGAAAAAAGACTTGGTATTAAAATGGATAGTTGAAGCAAAACAATATTTTAAATCTATAAAAAATGCTTTAACCAAAACACCAGTCTTAATTAGCCCAGACTTCAAAAATTATTTTATTATATTTTCATTTGCCTTTGAACATACCATAGCTGCAGTTCTTTTGCAGAAAAATGACCAAGGTTTTGAACAACCTATAGAATTTTTTAGTAAAACACTTAGAAATGCACCTTTGAGATATAATATCATGGAGAAACGGGATTTAGCCTTGGTTAAAGCCATAAAATATTTCAGAGTGTAAATTCTTTACTACCACATTATTGCCTATGCTCCCAATTCTATAGTCAAAGATATTCTTACACGGGATGGACCAGATGGTAGAAGAGGAAAGTGGATTGCCACTATCCTTGAGTATGATATCGAAATCAAACCAACTAAGCTCATAAAAGTACAAGGGTTAGCCAAATTAATGGCTGAATCCAACTATAATGCCTTAGATATAAATTTCATTGCACAAATTGATGACCAAGAAGAGACAATGACTCCATTGATTAGTGAAGCCTTTCTAGACTCACCATGGTGCTCTGATGTTATATTTGTACTCACACATTTACAATATCGTCCTAGTTTAACTAGAACTAAAGCTATATTTTTCAAACTTAAAGCAATTAGATATTGTATTCTAGATAAAATGCTTTATTAGAAATAACAAAGTGGGATTTTACTGAATTTTTTACTGAAATCAGAAGCTGACAATATTCTTGAATAATTTCATGTAGGTGACTATGGAGGCCACTTATACTAGAAGAGTACAGTAGATAAAATTCTTAGAGCTGGTTTCTACTGGCCAACATTATTTTCTAATGTCAAAAAATATGTTTCCTCCTGTCACTAATGTCAATTTTTTGACGGGAAAAATAAGTTATTACCCTTGCCCCTAAAACCTATTTCTACTGAGAAGCCTTTTCAACAATGGGGTTTAGACCTCATTGGAGAAATTCATCCCCCATCTTCTGGACAACATAAATGGATTTTGGCTACCACAGATTATTTTACCAAGTGGATAGAAGCCATTCCTACTAGGAAAGCCATAGACTCAGTCATAATATCTTTTATTGAAAACAATCTTTTATCTAGATTTAGATGCCCACACAAAATTATTACTGATAATGCAATTGCATTTAAATCCAAGAAAATGATTGCCTTTTGCCACAATTATCACATTAAACTAGGCCACTCTACTGCTTATTACCTTCAAGGTAATGGTGTATCGTAATCCTCTAATAAAAGCCTGGTAAACATCATAAAAAAATTACTTCAAGAAAACAAAAAGACTTGGAACCAAAAGCTAGTCTATGCCCTATAGGCAGATAGACTTAGCACCAAGAAATCAATTGGTACTTCACCTTACCAGATATTTTATGGAATGGATGTAGTTTTTCCTTCATCATTGGGAGTTCCAGTAATGAATATTATTCAGGAATCACAAGTTGAGATTAATGACATTCAACGGAGAATAAATCAAACCATTCATTTACAACAGACAAGGGAGAGAGTATATGAAACATCTCAAGTAATTCATGATAAGATCAAAAATATTTTTGATAAAAGGAGTAAGGAGGATGATTTTTACATAAGAGATAAAGTGTTAAAGTGGGATTCCAGGAAAGAGGAAAAGGGAAAACATCGAAAATTTGATTTTTTATGGAAGGGACCTTATGAAATTTATCGGTACCGAAGTAATAATCCATTTTTATCCGAAATTTGGATGGAATAGACATTACAGAAGGACCAGTGAATGGTAGGATGCTTAAACACTACTATTTTTTTTATTTAAATAATAGCTAGTTCCAGATTGATTCATTTTTTACATCATTGTAAATATTCATTGCAAGTGAGTAGATAGGATTGGATGTTTTCTTTTCAAAAGTTGAAGCCCGGAGTGAAGGCCCTAAGCTCTGAAAATTAAAATATCATAAGTATGAGTTGTTGTATAAATCATAAGATAGTTACAGGACCATCAAGGTTAAAAATTCAAGGCTACTGATCTTAGAGTTCTTGACATTTCACCAGGAAATGCCATCCCCATGTGAAGCCGTTATTAGGGTCCTTTTAATATAGGATTCATAATTTGGAATTTACTTTTGATAGTATTGTAAATATGTACATAATTTTCCTTCTGCAAGTTTTTTTCCCATATTTTGTAAAAATAAAAATAAAATAAAATAAAAAAGAGGGTAAAAAGTCCTAAAAGAAAAATCGAAGGACTTAGAAAAAATGAGATACCCCAAAGAAAAAAGATGAATAAAACATGAAAGTGTGCAAGTCTAAATGCCACTACTTTTTACTTTTTTCAATTGATTATGGCAGAGTGTCAATAAATGCCATAATCCATGATGAGTTGAACTTCTTAATCTTGACTTGTCATGTTTCAATTTACTTCTTTTAGATAGAGAATAAAGAGTTGTCAGACAATTTAATCCTAACAATTCAGTAGATAGGTATAGATTAAAAAGGAATGCAACAGTTTAATCTGGGTCCTTGGATGAAATAAGGTATAATTAGATAGTTTTTACTGCTTTCAAAAGAATAAAATGTTCAAAGTTGCTAGCTCAAATGCACCTGCACAAATGGAAGAAAAAATGTTAGATTAAAGATTGGGTAGGTAGAAGAAGGTGGAAAAATCATTGTAAATATCTTTCACCAGGCTACAATAACTAATTTCCCTCCCCTATAGTTATTATGCATTCTAAACTTCGAGTAAAAAAGGCTCAGAGCATTTCTCTGACTTTTGTTGGGGCCGGACCCAAGGCTCAATGACTGTTAAGTTAAAAATGTTTGAATTCTTATAATAATCCCTAATTTCCCTCCCCTATAGTTATTATGCATTCTAAACTTCCAGTAAAAAAGGTTCAGAGCATTTCTCTGACTTCTGTTGGGGCCGGACCCAAGGCTCAATGACTGTTAAGTTAAAAATGTTTGAATTCCTATAATAATCCCTAATTTTCATCATTTACCATTAATGCATTCATCACCATGTAGTTTCATAAGTAAAGACTCCAATTTTACTTAATGATACATAAAGCCCCCATTTTATTAACTGCCTACATCTCATAAAGCATAAAAACCCTCAAAAAACATTATATCCTAAGTAATGGTGGTGAGATTATAAAATGATAAGATTTCCTTTAAGTTTTCACTTTACTTAGTCATCTAGTGTATTATTTTGTTTTTCATTTTCCTAATTCATATTAACTTCTAATTTACTTATTAAATCCTTATAAACACACCTTATCCTAAGTATTATAACTCCTTTATCTAATTATCCCCTAAACCCACTATTATAATATTTTTTGACCAAAGAATATTATCCACATGGTGAATTAAAACCCCAATTACAATCCGTTTGGTCTTAAAACTAACCTTATTCAAATACCCTGCCCCCTATGGTGAATAGACATCTCCATATTCTATAATTATATAATACAAATAAAATAAAAAAGCACTTTACACATATTGTATATGTCTAAAGCGGAAAAAATACTACTTCGACTATGTCATTTTAAGCCTAAGTTTTTATAAAGGCAATGTCCCCGCATATTTGTAATTCACTTATTAACCCACCCCACACACCATTTACCATATATATAAACTCACTTTATATATATAAATTGCCCAATAAACCCCTTTTGGACTATACATAGGTATACGTCTATTTTACCATTACCCCTGCGCATGTAAATATTTCCATACATAAATAAAACTTTGGTTATAATCGCATATTTCACAAAGGTTTTGTTATATATTAACGCGCTAAATCTATAAAGCACCAAGGCCCCACCCATCCTTCATCGCAATTCTTTAAAGGATCTTGACCATTCGCATCATCCAAGAAAATCTAATGGTGCACGTTCATTATCGCGCTTCAAAAGTAATCGGTCAAAGTTTGATAAAAATTGCGTGATAAAAATTCTTTTGCCAAACCTCCCGATGCTACGTGTCTGATTTTAATTGGATCACGTGCCAAAAGGCTTAAACCACTTACCATCCAAATCGAACGCGAAAACCACTGTTGGTTTCAGCAAATCCCCTCATGCCATTGAATAGACCTATAATAAATCATATTTACGATGGTAAACATTGAAGGTTTAAAACTTAATATATCATTGTTTTATATCATTATTTCGCACTCCCAACTGATTTAGCCTTCGTCCCTACCGTGTTAAAAATATTTTGACCTTTATTGGCCAATTTCTTGCCCTAAAGCCAAAATTGCCCACTGTTCTATATATCCGGAGCTGTTGAAGCCACCTGTTGTACCAATGGATTCAGTTTAAAGCCAAAGGCACCAGAAAACCCTCCTTGACTATCAAGATACCTATGAACCAGTTATTTTACTGAATTTGACCTGTAAAATTCACAATTTGACAACAAATTAAACCAATTAAGCTACTGAGACCAGAATTGCCGATTTAAGCGTGCCCAAACATTGAAAAAACAGGGCAAACCCTCGCAATTTTTCCATAGAAATTTCCCTTTGCATAAAACTCTATTTTAAAGCCATTTTCTCAATTTCCGGTCATTAAAAGAAAATTTCCATGGTTCAAAAGATTTAAAAAGTGCACAGAAAACCAGAAATCCCTTTTTTCAATCCTCTACACCCAAAAAAACTGTGTTTTCTATCCTAAAATCCTTGCTCAGATTCCAAGATTCCAAAAATTATCCCAGATCTGCTCAATTACCCTCTCTTTCAAAATTAACTAAAGAAAACATTTTAATATTGCTTAGTTATTCCCAAAAATGACTAAAAAATAGGTTACACACAAAGATGGATGTCCCAAAGCCTCAAAACCTGTAACAGCCAAGCTTCCCAAACTTGAATCCTCAAAGATCAACAAGCCAACTCCTGCTTTAATAACTGATTCAACTGAAGTTATTAGACCTCTTCAACCACCTGTTTCCTCTGAAGAAAACATTCCTTTAACTGATTTAGATTACAAGATTTCTGATACAATGGTAGAATTCAATTTTCTTGAGATTCATAACTAGTGTTATGATAAATTTCTGAATAAAAATCAAGATTACATACCTATTTGGGAATCAAATTTGCCCAAATATGTAGTTCCTGTTACTCATCCAGCCCAGGACTTGGTCAGACTATTTCAAATGCATTATGTTTCTGATCAGAGATCCATGGTAAACAAAGATAGAGAAATTATGTTTTTCATCACAGCAAAATCCATAAATGAGACGTTTCAGTTGAAGCTTGATCCTAGAGTAGTGCCCTTGTCAATTGAAGAGTTAACCCAGTTATACTTAGAGTTGGATTTCCCTAAAAATTTTACGATATTTCAAAATTTTATGCTTGCCCATGTAGACCTTCCTAAGGTGAATCCACCATATTCTACTTTTGATTTTCCTGAAGCTTCTAGAGAAGTGATCTTAATGCTATCCTTCATTCTAGGATATTTTAATAATGAATTTATTGATGCATCTATACTTGGTTTGCTTTCTACATCATCCCCTGGGTAGCATCCTGCCATGATCTTTGATTTTGCTAGATTCATTACTGATAGCATACATTACCAACTGGCCAAATTTCCAAATGAAGGAGTTTTTAGATATTCATCTTATCTGTTCCATTTGTTTCTATTTTTCCAAGCTGAGCATTTTCCCATTGCTTTGAAAAATATGAATGTATAGGGCCAGCCTCTATCAGTGATATTTCGGACATCATTGCTCAGAAAGGAAGGAAATGAATTCAGTTATAAACAGTTTTCTGCCTTATTCATCAGGACATGCATGAATTTGATTTACAAGTCTGAATAGCCAAGAGTGAGTGAAGAAATGAAGAGAATATTATAGCTATGTGAACAATGCAAAGTAGGAGTCTGGTACTTATATCAGAGACACACTGAATTAAGAATATTTGGAACAAATTTGGCCCCATATAAGTTACCTAAATTTTTAACCATCAAGGTTTTTGCATTGGAATATTTGAGACAAGTTTTAAATGCGGATGCTATAAAATTCATGGCATCAAAGAAAAAGACTCAATTTAAGTTGAAGAGCCAAATTGGCCCTTTCATAGTAAACAATAGGGGGGCTTAGAAAGAAATGTCTAGACAATCATCAAAGTATCAATTTCAAGAGAGTTTTCAATGGAATTATGATCCCCAGGGTTACCTCATTGCTATAAGGGTAAAATGCAAGCTTCAACCTTTTATACATGAATCAAAACCACACAATTAGAGGTTTTCCAATCAAATGGAATGGATGAAAAACAAATTGATAGATCCTACTGATGATACAGAAATAGTGAAAAGGACAGAGAATTCACAGGCTATAATATTTGTCAAACAATCAGAAGTTTCAAACAAAAGAGCCAGAGATGATGAAGGATATTCAGTTGAAACCATTTCTGATAACAAATTCAAACTGATTTACAATAAAATGGATAATATTACCACTGATGAAAAATAAAAGGCTATCAAAATAAATGATACAGATGATCAGTAGGTAGATAAAGAATATGCCACAGTAATTGTTAGTAAAATTTTAATAGAAATTTAGAAAGGACATGATGAAACACAAGAGCAGGAGAGTCAAATGATCGAAAAACAGGTCAATTTTGAAATTATCTCTTCCTCCAAAACAACAGATGAAAAATATTCAGATATCAAAAAAATTTACAAACAAATTAAGAAGAAAAATGAGGAGATCAAAAGAGAAATCTATTCTCAATTTCTCAAAGAAAATCCAGATAACAAGGACAAATTCTTAACAGCATTTGAGTATTCTACTAATAAACTGATCATGTCCTACCTCTAGCCAAAGGTTGCAGATCCAAAGACAGTGTCAGACTACAAAAAGACAAACTTTGAAGGTTATTCAGAGAATATCCATGAGCTGGATCGAATTGAATTTCATAGACATACATCTGAAATGCTATATTCAAAAAATAGTGGATAAGACCAGGAGTGCTACTCAATTGAAAAACACCATTTCTAATATGCAGGACCAGATGATGCTAGACAAAGCCTCTTTACAGGTAAAATAACTAAGGATTAAGTCCTTAGAAGATCTAGTCCTTTAGATAGGAGTAGATCCATCAAACATACAAGTTTCTCAGGCCTTGATAAAGCAAAAGAATGATGATATCACTACTTTGAGGAAACAATTAAAACTTCCCCAAAATGAACTTCCTCAAGCAAAGGAAATCCTCCAAGAACAAACTAAAAAAGAAGAAATGGCCAAGTTAATACTAAAAATGACTACCCAAGTCAAAGAGATGGAAGATCAAATGGATATCCTTATAAAAGAAAAAGAAGAAGTAAAAGAAGATGATGTGCAATCTATTCCCACTATTATTCCTATAGTTAACACAACTATCCCTTCCACATTGGCAGAAAATTTAGCCCCAAAAGTGCCACTGGCAACTGCAGTGTCAGTGCAATCTATTGATACTTCTTCCACAGGATCATCCACAACACAGGTACATCAAGGAGGTGAAGCAACAAATATTGTAAAAGCCATGGAAGATATGTCCCTAAAGAATAATGAGATAATCAATTTGAAAAAGACCATTCCAACTCTTGAATCATCAAACAGGAATGCATTGATTACCTCTAAGGGACATGAACAAAGAGAAATCAGACTTGATGAATAGGTAAAGATCTTGTAGCAGCAAGTAAATCTCAGTGAATAGGTGTCTTTCATCAAGAACTATCTTTGGACAAACATTATTCAAGGCATACATCTACAATGGCCTTCAATTCAAATCATATATGTGCAGAGAGATTTACTTAAGGCAGCACAGGTGGAAATTCAGAAAACAAAGGAAGAATTGGCTGATAAACCATCTCAAGCTTTAAATATTATTACATTTTTAAATAGAAAAAACAGAGAGGAGCTTGAAGAATTGAAAATACAAGATAAGGCTGAAACAATTCTTCAAATAAAAAAGGTCCTAAATAAAAGGAATATGATGGACAATTTGAACGAAAAGTGTGAGGCCATGAATTTATCAATAACAAAGTTTTTGGAAAAATACACAATATTGAGACAAGCAGGCCTCCTAGACATTCATGGCTTTAATGAAAAACTAAAGGTTCAAACAGATTATGACAAGAAGATCAGAACCCATGCCAAAGAACAAATAAATAAACCTCTTCCACAAGGTTCTCCGACTGGTAAAGTTGTCTTGAAGTACTTTGAAAAATTATTTTTTCTACAGAATGAAATTAAATATATTTTCATTATCAAACAAGATTTCTCAAAGTACACTAATGTTGATGAAAGTTACCAAAAGTTGAAAAGTATGAAAATACCAAGTGATCAGCAATGGCAGGAGTTCACAGATTTGTTATAGCAACACTAAAGAAGAACAAAAAAAAAAGTACAGGTAAAATAGTGAAGTTAAGAGGAAAAGAACAAAAAATAGCTTATTTGATTTTGGATTTTTACTGCTGATATAAATCTTTACAGAAGTAAAAGAGTAAAAGGAAAATTCAAGCAAGACAGAGAAATGATGGGATAGTTTTTTACCATAGTGAAAACTTCATCTTACAACTGTCAAGGGGTAAAAATAGCAGTTGAAAGTGTATCATAAGTAACAAGGTCAAAGTGTATCCAGCAGAAACAATCAGCTAGTTTTTACTATGGTAAATTCTACATTTTACTGGCAACAAAGTGACAAATGAACAGAGTAAAAGAGTATCAGGAAGAAAATTAGCGTTAAAGGATACAAATTAAAAGAGTTTCAATCAAGAAATCTACAAACAAATATCTTCCAAATATGCCAGCAAGCATGCACACCTATTCAACAAACTATTTTGATTAGATAATGTTAGTTCTATTTTTTCTAGATAAAAGAACAGCTTGCTAAGTTGTTAAGCAGCTGTCCCTCTTAGTGTATTAAGATATTTTATTTTCGTAGAATGTTATGGGATAAACTACACTAGGGTTTGGGTTGAGGACCCCAACAGAGCAAGAGGCATACACCAGCAAAAAAACAAGCAATCAAGAAGTCCTAATGCTTTAACTAGTAAACTTGGGAGAAGTGAGATTACTCGTAGATTCTATGTTTGAGGTCGTTCTCTTAGGGTTGAAACCCTCTACTTCTCAATGTGCTTCAAAACCGATAACACATTCAAGAAAAGCACATAGAATAGTTGTAAAATCATACATGTTCTAGATGTAAATGGTTAGATCATATAAGCTTATAGAAAATAACATGAAAATAATTATTACAAGATCATTAACATGTATCAAAGCATTAAATATTAGGACATCAGGAACATGATAGAGCTTCTTTATTGATGTATGTAAAATATGTGGAGGAACACCACCTGATTCAGCCACGGCTCCAAGTGAAACCGTCCTCTGGATCCGTCCAGCCCAAGCCTCAACAATCTTCTTCCATAAAGGCACACATGGATGTCACATAAAGGAGATGAATACCTCAAAGAGGGAAAAAAAGGTTTCCACAACCTCGGAAGTGCAGGAGGCACAGGGATAATCATACTTGATCTAAGACTAACATGATATAGTATCAATACCTATATCTCTCTTCCCCTAAGGCCTTCCCATGAGGTGTATTTATACTTCCTCAATTTATTTTTTTTAGTTACGAAACAGTTTGGCTACGGGCTCCTGTAGGTGGGATTCTGGTGTAACCCACAAACCCCACCCAAAAATTAGGGAATTATATATTTTTTTCATATTTCAAATTATATACATGGGTTGGGTATAACTAGACCTGGGTCTACACGTGATTTATAGAGGGAAGAGTCTCGTATGGAATTCAAAATAATGTTTTTTAGGTAAAGGACCAAGTTTGAATGGAAAGGGCTGCCCAAGGTGAATACATAAATCATAAAGTATATAGAGGTGATAAATGATGCTATAATAGATTCCCCCTAATATATGAGGTTAGAAGGGGTACATGATGGCCAAAATGTATTATGTGCATAAGAAATAATATTGCAAGGACTTGAGAGGATTTCACCAGATTTTAGCCTGCCAAAAACCAATGGAAGAGATTAGAAAGAAAGCTCATGTCCGAGGGTGACATACTCGTGCTTAGTGAAAGTAAAGCATGTCTGCACAACAAGTATGGAGAAGATCCAATATGTATACAAGTATAGAAGAAATTGTAAAGTACATAGTGAATCATCTGATCACTGCCCCCAAAAAATACATATCAAATTCATGTCAAAGTATCACATATAGAAGATTGATCAATGATGCTAAAAGATATCTAGTCACTGAAGTCACAACAAAATATCTAAGTATTGAATCATAAGTAGTGGAAAAATGGTATTGCACACAACTTGGGTGCCAACATATAGGATGTTGTTGTGATGAACTACAACATATAAGGTGGATGGTATCACTGGCGGAAAACTGAAGGAGTTGTCAAAGTGAACCAAAGCATGTTGATGCAACCTAAGGTCTTCACCGATAACCATGGTAAAATTATACACCATGGGAATAAATGAGCTGAAGTTGACCATGTGAGAAATCATTTGATTACCAGTCATTGATGTATACCATTAACAAATGCGATACAACTCACCGATAATGATGATGAGATTCAAGGTACCCCAGTGCAATCTAACAAGTGCGAATGAATGATTTGAAGTCGAACACTTGATAGAATCTACCAATCAGGAGACATTGATGGATTCTCACTGTTGATAGTAAAGGAATCTACCACTAATGACTTCAAACCCTAAGGTACTGAAAAAATGACTCTAGACCTTGTTCTCGGAGCAATATGTTGGAGTCGATGGGAAAATATCTACTGGAAGGAAGTCATTAAGGAATCACACATAGATCTAATGTGAATGTAACCCAAATGCCAAAATTTTGAAGGAATCGGACGAAGAAAAGTGAAGTAACCAATCCAAAGCATATTTTTGGTGTACACAAAATGTAGCTAGCACATGAAAGAAACCCTCTATGTAATATTCCTAAATTATCTTACAGCTAATTGGAATATTAAAGTTTTGTTTTGTCACTTAGATAGGTGAATAAGTGGGTAGGGAAACCCATAAATGTCTTTATGAAGAATAAAACCACTTCTCATGTGAAAGTGGATCATCTTTTTAGCTTAATACAGAACCCTAAGGTGTGAACAGGGGCTGGAGCACTTTGACTGGGTCAACATTGACCAAATCAACAATGTTGTCATGGAGGAGTGGGCACTAATGTAGGTACATCGCAGTTTTATATGGAGACACATTTCATGGAAGTAATGTCATTAATGGATGGGTCTTAGGGTTTGGAAGCTCATATCTTATAAAAGGAAGAGGATGGCAGCCATATTGATTATGATGATATATTTTATGTTTTGATATATGGTCTATTTATACATATAACTTTCTTCAGCTGTTTAGCTAAGATTGCAGTGTTGTTTAGCGTAGGGTGTTCCTGATCGGGAATCCCACCTCTTTGATTGAGAAACTCTTGGAAGAGTTTTCACTATAATTCTACATTCAGGCATTCGGCCAAGCTTCAGTCTCATGTACAACACAGTTCTGTTTAGAGTTGGGTTGTGTTGTAAGGGTGTAGTAGTGGAGGAGAGAGATCTCCAATTTTTGAGCTTTTTTTCCACTGGAGGGATCATCCTTTCATCCGAGAGCTTGTGAGGAAGTCATCAAGGCTTCATTACATATTTTGGCAATAGGCCAAGTAGTAGTCATCAACTACAACAAAGTTTCCCTCAAGGACTGCGTTATTTTGGAGAGCAGCTACAGCAGTGGGTTTATTGCCCTATTTGGAGTGTTTGGGTTTCCTGTGTGGGGATCAACCCTTCATTTAGGAGATATATTGGAGGAGGATCAACCATAGTGTATATCAGATCAACAATATCTGATCAGTGATTTAGTTGCAGAGATTATTCAACCCTAGGGCCAAATCTGCTATATTTTGTATAGTGTGTATTTCCAGAAACCCTTCCTGGGTTGTCTAGGAAAAGTGTATGGGATCATAGATGTCCATTTTTGGCCTTGTATGGGCATGATATTTTCAGATCCATTTATTTATATGTTTCAACTACAGTATTAGTCATTAAAATTGTGTCGTGTTTGCTTCAGTACTTTGTGTAGCAGTGTATTACTTGTTTTTGGGTGCATTTTGGCATTGGAGGCTTCTTTTGCCTATCTTGAGGGGCTTGATCCCAAATATATTGTACTTATTTCTTGTTTTTATACATAATACCATGGATATATAATTTTATCACATGTAATCTATTAATAATTGCTGCTATTTCCATTATTATGAGATATATTTGTGCTTTTCCCATTAGGGAATATTGCAGTAGTATTAGAGCATAATCTTGGCTCAGCCTGTGTACTTTAGCGATTATGTCATCTAAGGAGGCTTCTCATAGAAAGGATAAGATTTGCAGAAGAGATGAAGGAAAAGCTTCATTATCAAGAGGGAAAGAGTTCTCAAAAATTCTTCTTCAAACTATGTAGTGTATTAACAGAGACATCAAGGAGATGAGAATGGAGAGATGTAGAGATTCTCCAAGAGGGCTTGTACATGAATAAAGTTCCAGATTTTCACATTATGGTGGTGATAATTCAGCTACACCATCAGATATACAATGCTTTACCATGCCCATGTTCATAGCACAAGAGATGGAGGAAGGAGATGTACAAAAGGTGGAGACTCTTCGTGACTATCTTCAAGAGTATGAATTTCAATCTTAGAGGTTCAAAGATCATCTAAAATTCCAAGGGTTTTGCAAGATCAAGGAGGATAGAAGGCCTAGCAAGCACAATAGAGGCAAAGGGTGCAAGCAGCATGATGTGGGTAGATTCTTTTTATCTATTTTTGATGGGTCACCTAAATGTTCAGCTAGGGTTTGGGTGAAGGAGCTAGACACCTATTTGCAGCAACACAAAATTTCAAAAGATGAAGCCATTCGAGTAGCAGTGTTGTATCTTGAAGTTAAGGCTTATGCGTGGTTGTTTTATGAATATTCTTCATTAAAAAATGCAAATATATCTATTTATGAAAGGTTCACTAGGAGGTTAGTAAAAACATTTGATGAAAAACATTCTGAAACTTCCTTGGTTGAGCTAGCCAAGGATAAACAAAAAAAACCTTTGCATGAGCTGGAAGGTCCTATAAACCCAATTCCATTTAAAAAAACTATCAAGGGGGTTAAAAAATTGCAGAATACCTTGCTAGAAGCTAGATCGCCACTTCAAAAAGAGCTCTCTTCTCAAAACGAAGACGTGGAGATCTCTTTTTCAAAAGAGGATCTAAACATAGAACCTCTTAATGATGAAGAGATAACCACCATTCATGATGAGGGGGAAGAGAAGATAAGAGGTAACAACGTTGTCACAATAGGAGTAGATCTAGTACCTCATGAAGAGGGAGGTGGAGAATTTTCTCCAGAGAGAGGAATTATTGTACCCTTGCAAGGAGTTCCAAAGAATGTCACATGTGGATATTAGGGCACAGTCCATGAGAAGCATGTACCATCATTGACAGATTGTTAGATCTTGAAGATGGAAGACGAAGATAGGGGGGAGGACCGACATCATATGAATAAGAGCACACAACCCTATCTATTTCAAAAGGTTGATGCACATAAGAGGTAGGATGATTTTCGCAGTGAGGACAGGGACAAATAAATCCACTCACATATACATCCTACCCTAGGCCTTGATGTTTCATTACATGGAGGCATTCCACCAGGGAGACACCCTGATTGGAATATGAACAAAGATTTCTCTCATCATGGTGCAGCATTGATATATTTGGCTATGGAAGGAGCGTTGGGAGGAGCTAGCGTAGCGCAGAGAACCTTTGGTGGTTAAAAGGAGGGATGAGAAATTTTCTAATATGGACATTACCATCTCCCACTCAGCTATTTGCACTAAAGAATGATGATTCAAGAATCTGTGATGACACAAGCTTGGGTTCAAAGGGAAACTCCATTTAGGGTAGCAAATGATGCTTCCAAACATGAGGCATATTTCTGAATATGACAAGAGTTTATTAACACTCTTGCATGCATTGACCAAACTATGGAAGTTTTGGATGGGAAATACCTTCCAAGAGGAGGTTGAACTCCATTTTCTTCAATCTTTTATTGGGAAATATCAGTTGCAAGGGAGGCAGAAAAAGTGGGCTAACAATACTCCAACATGTGATTTTGGCATCAATAATGTCAAAGAGGAGAGTTATGATGAGACAGGTGCTTCATTTCAGATTTCTACAATGATGTCATTGTTCAGAATCCTAGATCCATATTGGGAGTCCCAACTATTGGTGGAATATTCCAAGAACCTCTTCACATGTAAGGTTCTTGATGGGCAAGTGATGGATGGAAGGTATAGAATGGTTGATGGAGTCATTTATTTCCATGATCATATCTACTTGACTAGAGACTCCACAATCAAGAAGGAGATTCGACATGCAGCATATGAGGCACTCTTTTCAGGAGATGTAGACTTAATTGAGGTTTATCACAACATCATGGAGGGATTCTATTGGGAAGATCTCAAAGAAGATGTGCACCAACATATCAGGAGATACGTAGCTTGTTTGATGTATGAGGAGGAAAGCAACCCCCTTGCTAGGTTGTTACAAACATTTCCGCTTTTGATGGAGAAATGGGAAGGTTCCTCTATGGACCTCTTCACCAACTTGTCTACAATATATGGTAAAAATTGTGTTTTGATGCTTATTTATCAACTAACAATGTATGTGCATTCCTTTACCATGCATTTGTAGCACATTGCTCCACAAGAGAGAAAACCTCTCTTTGGATTTCATGGTCCTTTTGGGACTACTTTCAATGATGATGGTGACCACCTTATAGAAGACTTTGGGCAAGACATGGTTTTCTTGATTCATGTTAAGCCAAAACCTAATGCCCTTTACTATTTTCAAGCTTCTGAGAAGCTTATAGCATCAAGAAAGTGGTTGGATGGCCACTTATCATATCATGTTTGGAGACAACAAGAAGCAGAACAACGCTAGTCTCACTTGAGGTACTATTATCACCATCTAGTATGTCATATGGCACTTAGTCCATGTTTCTTTTGGAGCCCATATGGTGATGAAACTCTATCCACTATATGTAGGAAAGATTGGGCAAGAAATGTTGTGAGAACAAAGGAGTGGGGTCTTGAGATTCCAAGTATCTTTTGGCTTTGTGAGGACTATGTTATTACAGCCCAAGACTAGCAGCTCCAAATTTATCATAAATGGAGAGAGAGAGACATCATAAGTTGAATAATTTTATCTCCCAGCTTCAACCATGAAACCCATATACATTGCAGAAGCAGGGGATTGGTGATTGTTCCTATGAGATACCAAGGATCGCTCATTTTTTTTGGATGATAGCATGGAGATTGGAGTTTCTCATTGGGATTGAGGCACCCAAAATTTACCATCTCTCATTCCTTGAGGAGGCCAATGGACAACTTATAACTCTTTCAATATATCTCCCACTTTTTCATGATGAGAGATATTTGTTTTATTCATTAAAGGAAAATTTTTATTCTTGGGAGGAGACATATCCATTGGAGATTGTTGTGTAACCAACTCAAAAAGAGAAGAAAAGAGATATAAACGCCTTAGAAATGAGCCACTTCGAGGGGGAAACCTCCAATACATTACATAAATGAACAATTCTTGGATGATACAAATGAACAAACCCTCCTTCTATATATAGGAGTCCATGGGGCCACAATATAATCCTAGTGGGGCCACAATGTAATCCTAGCCGACCTAACAATAATAATGTAAGGGCACAATAATAACAATATGGGGGTTACAGGGGTACAATAATAACAATAAGGGGGGCTACACTAACATAATAAGGGGCTACACTATTAACATAGGGACTTAACATGCCCCTCTCCTTCAAAAAAGTGTTGTCCTCAACGCTTGAGTAGCTCTGGGTGCTTCTGTATAAAATTCTCATCCTCCCATGTAGAATCTTCAGTGGGTAAGTTCTTCCACTTGATGAGATACTCTGAAATTGACCGATTCCGTAGTTGTCGAGTTCTTTTTTCTATGACTGCTTCAGGTTCCAATATGATCTTCCCTTCCCCATCAAGTTCTGGCAATACTGTTTTAACTGGAAGATTTTCACCTATAACCTTCTTTAAGCATGAAACATGGAAAACTGGATGTACTCGCGAAGAAGCAGGAAGCTCCAATTTGTATGCCATAGTACCAATCATTTGCAACACCTTGTAAGGACCATAGTACTTTGGCGATAATTTATTATCCTTCTTAGCTTGCTTGAGGGACATTTGTTTATATGGTTGTAGCCGTAAAAATACCCAATCTCCCATATCAAAACTTCTCTCGCTGCGATGTTGATCTGCCTGTTGTTTCATTCGATTTTGTGCCAAATTCAGGTTATCCTTTAAGAGCTGGAGAACTTCTTGCTGATGCTCGACGTGATCTTCCACTGCTTGAACCTTCGAATTTTCCCTTAAAGATGATGTGATCGATGGTGGATGATATCCATAAAGTGCCATAATTGGGGTCATTTTTGCTGCAGTATGGAAGGAAGTGTTATACCACCATTCAGCGAGAGGTAACCACTTGACCCATTGTGTTTGTTTATCAGATACAAAACAACGAAGATATCCTTCCAAACATTTATTTACTATCTCAGTTTGACCATCAGATTGAGGATGATAAGATGAGCCATGAGCTAATTTAGTACCCAAAGAAGAAAATAACTCTGTCCAAAAATTTCCCGTAAAAATGGGATCTCTGTCGCTCACAATAACCCTTGGGCTTCCATGTAGCTTTTGAATTCTATCCACAAATGTAGTAGCAACTGTACTTGCTTTAAATGGATGAGATAATGCACAAAAGTGTGCATACTTGGTAAGTCTATCAACTACCACCATGATGACACTCTTTCCTTCGTACTTAGGTAAACCTGTGATAAAATCCATTGAAATCTCCTCCCAACGTTGACTTGGAATGGATAAAGGTTGTAGAAGTCCCGGGGTCTTAATTGTTTCCACTTTATTCTACTGGCAAACCAAACATTCCGCCACAACTTTTGAATATCAGATTTAAGGCCATCCCAAAAAAATTCTTTCTTCACCCTGTGGTAAGTTTTTAAAAATCCTGAGTGTCCTCCTAAAGGAGAAGTGTGCAATTCCAGAAGAATCTTTTGTTTTAGTTGGGAATTCTTACAAAGATATAAGCGATTTTTGTACCATAAGGAATCATTTTTCCAACTAAATGTATCAGATGTACTAGGATCTTGCTGCAACTTTTGAATGAGTGTCCATACATCTTTGTCCTTCTTCCATTCATCTCTTGCTTCGGTTATCCAATCTAGTTGGACAATAGAAATGGCACAAAGCAATGCTTCCACCTCTTCATTCTTCTTGAGAGTGCATCTGCAACAACATTAAGCTTTCCTTTTTTGTAGATTATTTCAAAGTCATAACCCAACATCTTTGTGACCCATTTTTGCTGCTCTTCCGAAGATAGTCTTTGTTCCAAAAAGTGTTTAAGACTATCATGATCAGTTTTTACCTTGAAGTGTCTTCCCATTAGGTAAGTTCGCCATTTCTTTAGTGCATGCAGTATTGCTAACATTTCCTTCTCATAAATAGGTTTCTGTAAATACTTTCCTTTGATTTGACAACTTTCAAAAGCAATGGGTCTTCCTTCCTGCATTAAAACTGCACCAATTCCATTTCCTGAGGCATCACATTCCACAATAAAGGTTTTTGTGAAGTCTGGCGTAGCTAAGACCGGTGCTAGGCACATTGCCTCTTTAAGATGTTCAAAGGCCTTAGTTGCTTCAGGAGTCCATGAAAATGCATCTTTTTTCAATAATGTTGTTAGAGGTGCTGCTATTCTCCCATAAT
This sequence comes from Pinus albicaulis, assembly GCA_034641835.2. Classification (NCBI taxonomy): domain Eukaryota; kingdom Viridiplantae; phylum Streptophyta; class Pinopsida; order Pinales; family Pinaceae; genus Pinus; species Pinus albicaulis. Next base: position 129,087 of record JAXQQM020079050.1, on the reverse strand, counting down.
TCTTAACAAACTTGCGATAATAGCCTGTTAACCCGAGAAATCCTCGCAACTGCTTTATTGTCTTGGGGACTTTCCATTCCTTAATGGCTTTAATTTTGTTAGGGTCTACTTTAACACCTCGTGAGATATAATATGACCCAGATATTCCACCTCTTGTACTCCAAAGAAACATTTGGATGTTTTTGCATATAATTGTTTCTCCTGCAATAGTTTGAGCACCCCGTCAACATGTTCAACATGATCCTTCCAAGACCTGCTGTAGATTAGTATATCATCAAAAAATACTAGCACAAATTTTCTAATAATTTAGTACCCAAAGAAGAAAATAACTCTGTCCAAAAATTTCCCGTAAAAATGGGATCTCTGTCGCTCACAATAACCCTTGGGCTTCCATGTAACTTTTGAATTCTGTCCACAAATGTAGTAGCAACTGTACTTGCTTTAAATGGATGAGATAATGCACAAAAGTGTGCATACTTGGTAAGTCTATCAACTACCACCATGATGACATTCTTTCCTTCAGACTTAGGTAAACCTGTGATAAAATCCATTGAAATCTCCTCCCAACGCTGACTTGGAATGGATAAAGGTTGTAGAAGTCCGGGGTCTTAATTGTCTCCACTTTATTCTGCTGGCAAACCAAACATTCCGCCACAAACTTTTGAATATCAGATTTAAGGCCATCCCAAAAAAATTCTTTCTTCACCCTGTGGTAAGTTTTTAAAAATCCTGAGTGTCCTCCTAAAGGAGGAGTGTGCAATTCCAGAAGAATCTTTTGTTTTAGTTGGGAATTCTTACAAAGATATAAGCGATCTTTGTACCATAAGGAATCATTTTTCCAACTAAAAGTATCAGATGTACTAGGATCTTGCTGCAACTTTTGAATGAGTGTCCATACATCTTTGTCCTTCTTCCATTCATCTCTTGCTTCGGTTATCCAATGTGGTTGGATAATAGAAATGGCACAAAGCAATGCTTCCACCTCTTCATTCTTTCTTGAGAGTGCATCTGCAACAACATTAAGCTTTCCTTTTTTGTAGAGTATTTCAAAGTCATAACCCAACATCTTTGTGACCCATTTTTGCTGCTCTTCTGAAGATAGTCTTTGTTCCAAAAAGTGTTTAAGACTATCATGATCAGTTTTTACCTTGAAGTGTCTTCCCATTAGGTAAATTCGCCATTTCTTTAGTGCATGCAGTATTGCTAACATTTCCTTCTCATAAATAGGTTTCTGTAAATACTTTCCTTTGATTGGACGACTTTCAAATGCAATGGGTCTTCCTTCCTGCATTAAAACTGCACCAATTCCATTTCCTGAGGCATCACATTCCACAATAAAGGTTTTTGTGAAGTCTGGAGTAGCTAAGACCGGTGCTAGGCACATTGCCTCTTTAAGATGTTCAAAGGCCTTAGTTGCTTCAGGAGTCCATGAAAATGCATCTTTCTTCAATAATGTTGTTAGAGGTGCTGCTATTCTCCCATAATTCTTAACAAACTTCTGATAATACCCTGTTAACCCGAGAAATCTCACAACTTCTTTATGGTTGTGGGGACTTTCCATTCCTTAATGGCTTTAATTTTGTTAAGGTCTACTTTAACACCCTCGTGAGATACAATATGACCCAGATATTCCACCTCTTGTACTCCAAAGAAACATTTGGATTTTTTTGCATATAATTGTTTCTCCTGCAATAGTTTGAGCACCCTGTCAACATGCTCAACATGATCCTTCCAAGACCTGCTGTAGATTAGTATATCATCAAAAAATACTAGCACAAATTTTCTAAGGAAGGGTTTGAAAATGGAATTCATCAACCATTGAAATGTAGAAGGTGCATTGGTAAGGCCAAAAGGCATGACCAAAAATTCATAATGACCCTCATGAGTTTGAAATGTTGTTTTTGGAATATCTTGAGTCTTCATTCTAATTTGATGATATCCTGAACGAAGATCCAACTTGGTAAAATAAATTGCTCCATGTAATTCATCCAATAATTCATCAATCATAGGAATGGGAAATTTATCTTTAATGGTGAGCTTATTGAGCTCCCTATAATCCGGACACATTCGCCATGATCCATCCTTCTTGTGTACCAATACTACGAGAGCAGAGAAAGAACTTTGACTAGGTTGAATTATACCTGCCTCTAACATTTCTGCAATCATACGTTCAATTTCGCTCTTTTGGAAGTAAGGATATCTATAAGGCCTGATGTTTGGAGGAACACTTCCTGGAATCAAATGAATAGCATGATCATGATCACGAATAGGTGGGAGTCCTTTGGGAGTTTCAAACACATTGGAATGATTGTCCAAGACTTGTTGGAGATCTGCAGAAATAGATGATTTTGATGTCGTAACTTCTAATGAGCATAATTGTGCAATTACGCCTCGTTGTTCTTTCTTTAGAAGCTTTGTCATGATATTAGAGCTTATTATCCTTCCCGGCTTCCCTTCAATACCCCGTAATTCGACTTCCTTTCCTTCTGAAAAAAATTCCAAGAAAAGTTCTTGAAAATTAAAAGCTATCGTCCCCAAAGATTGTAACCATTGTACTCCTAGTACAACATCAGCACCTCCCATAGGAATGGAAAGCATTGGACTAGTCAACACATATTCCCCCATGGTTAGCTTGATGTTATTGCATTTTCCCGAGCAATTTATAGTTCCTCCATTTGCAACCATCACTTGACATTCTGGTGCTGGGTATAGGAAACAATTTAATTCCTTGGCTACCTTACAATGAATAAAATTATGGGTGCTACCTGAATCAATCAACACTATTACCTTTCTCTTCTTGATTTGTCCTTTTATCATGAGAGTTTGAGGAGTGGTAATTCCTGCCAGTGCATTACACGATATGGTTGGATTCATTTCTTCCTCTTCTGGGGCTGGTTCCTGGTGTATATCCTCTTCTTGTTCATTTTCTTCTTCCTCTTCACAATCTATGTAAAATAATTTCTTCTGAGCACACTTATGACCTTTAGTGTATTTGCTATCACAACTGTAGCAAAGCCCTTTTGCTCTTTTTTCTTCCAATTGTTGTGGTGTCAACCTTGTAGGTTGTGGAAATCTAGATGTAGCCACACTTCCTTCTATATAGAATTGAGTAGTAGACTTCCTTGTTGCCATAATTTTACATTCAACTTTTCTTGCCAACCTGAATGCCTTCTCTAATGAATCAGGTTCCAGAACATGAACTTCATGTTGAATGTTATCCTTTAAACTGCCTAAGAAGAGATCAATCCTGTGGTCCTCTGAAATATCAGTTACCCTTATACTCAATTTTTGGAAGTCCTCGATGTGCTGCCCCACTAAACCCTTTTGTTTGAGATTTATCAATTGGGTAAAGAAGGTGTTGCTCTTTGTATCCTCATAATGTGCTATCATTTCCTCCGTAAAAATTGACCAAGTGACAATTTTTACGAACAAAGCCATCGATACCATACAAATGTATTTTGTTCTAAATGTAAAGTTGCAATGCGTACCTTTTGTGTGTTTTGCACGTTATGGAGATCAAAATATTGCTCCATCTGTAGTATCCATGTTACAGGATCCTTTCCATCAAACTTCCTCATATCCATTTTTGGAATATGGTGGTTCTTCCCACCAACATTCGAGTTTATGAAATCACGATTAACATTTATTTTGTTCTCATCATGAGGTTCTTCTCATATATTTCCGCCATTAGGAATAATTTCTGGTTTTAAGCTTGTCATCAAGCCTTCCATGTATGCTTTTAGATCATTCTTCATGTTTTCCATGTTGTCTTTCATGTCATCCATCTTAGCTTCCATGCCCACTTCCATGCCATCCATCTTAGCTTCCATGCCATTCATCTTAGCTTGCACACCATCCATCTTAGCGTCCATGCCTTTCTTCAAACCATCCATCTTCACTTCCACACCTTTCTTCAAAACTTCCATTTCATTTTTTGCTGCTCTTTGCGAGAGTGAAATTTGTTGCACTTGTTCTTGTAATTTTGATAGATCGTGTTGCAATTCTTCATCTTCATGAGTCATGGTAGAGCCTTCTGAAGGCTTGATGGGTGTTGAATTATTTTTAGGGGCCATTTTAGAATTCAATATTGATATCTATTCTACAATATGCCCTTGGAATCAATTCAACTTGATTCTTCAAACAAGACTTATGCAATTTGGGAAAAAAAAAAATACACACCTTTTACTAGCTTTTAGGAGCTCGATATTGAAATTGAATTATCTCTGTATTTGAAAATCTTCGATATCTAAAATTTAGCTCTGTAGTAGATCTCTGAAGCTTCTTTCAAATGCCACAGGTCTGACCTGATTTGGATTCTCCAAGACAAATTTGTGTCCAATCTCCCACAATGACCTAATTCTTGACTGGTTCAGTAGAGCGAACTTGTACGAATTGCCACGTGTCACTGTTTTGTCCTTTGTCTCTGAAATTGATAGCGAAGAAACTTCAGTCTGTGTACTTGCGACCACTTTTTACAGCACTTCAATCCAATGCCCAGAGAGAGAGTTATTGAAGTTTTCCCACGATCACCTCTTTGAGATGAAATTCAGGAGCCTGAAAAAGCACTACCTTCCACAGATCATATCTCCAAAAATATTGCGAACCAAGCTCTGAAATGTTTTGACGAATTTCCTCAGGATGTCAGCTTCGCACCATATGAATTTCAGACTCTGAAACTTTGTACAAAAAAATTTATAGCGCAATTTCCACGATGACCTGTTTATGAGCCTGAAAAAATACCTAACTTCCACAGATGATATCTCCTCAAATATTGCGAACCAAGATCTGAAATTTTTAGACAACCTTCCTCAAGATTTCAGCTTCGCACCCTAGAAATTTCAGCTTCTGAAGCTTCGTAGAAAAACAGTTATAGCAAAAATGCCACGATGAACTGTTTGGAGCAGCGAAACCCTAGAATCCCAAAGCTCTGATACCAAATGTTGTGTAACCAGCTCCAAAGAGAGAAGAAAAGAGATATTCACGCCTTAGAAATGAGCCACTTCGAGGGGGCAACCTCCAATACATTACATGAATGAACAATTCTTGGATGATACAAATGAACAAAACCTCCTTATATATATAGGAGTCCATGGGGCCATAATATAATCCTAGTGGGGCCACAATGTAATCCTAGCCGACCTAACAATAATAATGTAAGGGCACAATAATAACAATATGGGGGTTACAGGGGTACAATAATAACAATAAGGGGGGCTACACTAACATAATAAGGGGCTACACTATTAATATAGGGACTTAACATATTTATTCTTTCATGCTTTCTTTAGTGACAGGTAGTCTCATATGGATGAAGTGATTTGAATTTTGTTGAAGAGGAACATTTAGTATTTGTGAGATTCATTGTAGGGTCCTGGTGGGTGGATTCCAACCCTAGATTCTGCTCTTGAGGTTATTTATTAAGCACCTTGAAACCTCTAAGAAGTTATCCAACACCTTTTTAAATCTTCTAGCCACTATACGGTATGATCCTCCCATGAGAAGCATGCCATATATAAAGAGGGAATGATTTATGCTCTTGAATGATTTTCAAAAGAGAAACCAGTGAGATTTCCATTTCTTCTATGAAATTCAATATTTTTGCTAAGTGATTCCACCATAAGGATGTAGAGAAAGGGAGATAAAGGGAACCTTCCATCAAACCACATGACTTTGAAAGAATCTTCTTTTACTTTGACTTATAATAGGTGATATCCAAGGGCCAAAAAAAAAGGAATTTACTAGTTCTACAAACTCAATGGAGAAGCCAAACTTTAATATAATGCTTGATAAGAAGGATAGATTAACTCTATCAAAGGCATTAGCCATATCTAGTTTTATTATGAAACCTTGTTCTTTTTTTGTCAGACTTGATTGGATTTCTTCTTGGACAATCAAAATATTATCAACAATCTGTCTGTTGCGAACAAAGCCACCTCAGTTTTTAGAGATTAAATTAGGGAGAAGAGGTTTGATACAATTGGATATAATCTTGGAAATGATTTTGTATGAGGAGTTTCATAATGATATTGGGTGAAAGATATTGAAGGAAGATGGTCTTGCATATTTTTAGATGAGGGCGAGAAAGGTTCAAACTATGTAACCCCCCAATTATCTTTTCCTGGAAATTGATATAATCATTCTTGTCAGATATTTTTGATGAGTGAAAAAAATGAGCGATAGAAGCCTATACAAAAGCCATCTAGCCTAGGGGCTTTATCAAGTTGAAGACATCATATTGTTGCTTCCACCTATTCTTACTCAACTTGTGTTAGTAGTTATTAGTTGAACTCTTCAGTTATGCTCTTAGGAATATGCCTTATAAAATTTTCATGATTTGAGATTGTTGGCTCGGTTGTTAGCATAATTTTAAAATGATTGTGAGCTTATTTCTTTAAGGCCTCTTGCCCTTTGATTTCATATTCTCCTTCTCCTTTGATTGTATCAATATGATTTTTTTAATTTTCTCATCTTTGTGGATGTAATATACCTAGGGGGGATAATATGGAGTACCTCTCTCTGTACCCTATATTATCCCCCCTAGGTATACTACATTAATGTAGTATACCTAGGGTGGATAATATAGGGTATAGAGAGAGGTACCCAAGGGAATAAGATGATGTAATAATATAATAATGATAAATGATTGGGCCATAGTTAATAAATAAATTGGTTAACCCACATTATGTAAGGGACCACATGTAGCTAGGAATAAAAGTGATAGCCCATTGTATTGGATGTATGGTATTGAGATACCCATGGTAACTACCCATGGTATTGCATGTATGAAACCTATATAGAGTATAGAGTCTCTCCATTGAGAGATGTCAAGCATCATTGTATGGGCAAGCATATGGCTTGTGGAGTGATCTCCTTCCTTAAAGAGTGAATGTATGGTGTTGCCCTACCTTAAGGGTTTTGATATTAATAAAGATCTGAAGTTTTATCTTATATGGTTTTATTTCTTGGGAATATTTTCCATTTCTATAAATTTTCTTATCAGATCTATTAGAAGTGGTATCAGAGCACTTTCTTGGGCAGAGTTTGGAGATTTGTTTTTTCATTTTTTTGCAGGAAATTTTTGGGCGGCGAGTTTGTAGAGAAGATATGGAAAATTTGACAAAAAATTTTCAGAAATAAATATCATATCTAGATTCCTTACAGAAAAACACCCAATTTCAAAAAAAAAAAAGCAGTCGAATCGGAGTCCGGATGAGGGTGATATCGCTGATTTAAATTCAGTTGTGTTGCAGAAATGTTTCTGACGGCAATTTGTGTACGGCGGATCTCCTGACATTTTTAGTAGATTCTGGTGCACAATATTAGACAAAAAAGTACATATCTGAGCTCCCCTTGAAAAATCACCCAATTTAAAAAAAAAACGGTCAAATTGGAGTCCAGATGAGGGAGTTATCACTAATTTTGTGACGGTGGGATAGTTGCAGCGCAAATCTGTGTTTCTAGAGTGCCTAGATTAGGATTTTAGTCATATGGTTAGATGAAAAATGGCTATTCCATTTTTTAAAATAGGTTATATTAAGGATTCTGAGTTATATTGACCGAGTAATGTCCATTTTAAATTTTTTCCAAAGTAAGTGATTTTCTTCAAAACCCTTACTTTATTTTATAGATTCTCGCAAGATGAAGTTTACAGGAAAAGATGATGGCCCTACTATTGAAGATTTTTTACAACATCTCAAGGCTCAATACTAAATTTTTTGGATATGCTTCATAGGGCTTCATCTGAAAGATGAGGCAAATAAATGGTGGACCTCACTTGATAGCGCAGTGAGGAAACTTTCCGAGAAAAAACTTGAAAAAGTCATTTTGGACAAGTGGTCTAAAGCCGGAAAGAAGGACACTAAGAGACATAAAGACTTATTTTCTACTAATATTTCCATATTACATGTTAATGGAAGTATTCAAAAAGAGAACATCATTGTGTCTATCATTCCTAGTTGAAAGCATAATTGTATCAATGTTACTTTGGCTAAAAAATTGCAAGTTCTAGCAAAACATATTGAAAACACACAGGTTGATAATGAAGATGTTCAAATTTATAAAAATTTGAATATTTCTATGGATAAGTATGTGTTGCATTCTGATTTTTATGCTTCAGATACGGCTACTGTGGATGTTTTTTTGGGACACCCTTGGATGGAATCCGTTGGTACTGTCAATTTTAATGTGCAAAAGAAATTCATGAAGCTCTGGTATAAAAAGAAGAAAATTACATTGCACGATATTTGCATTAGGAACCATGGAGAGACTAGGGAGGAAGAAGTGCAAATATTTAATGACACAGATACATCAGATGATGAGCCTTTGATGGTAGACAGCCAAACACAGACTTCAAAGAAAGTACCAACAAAAGAACTTGACACCACTCCATCACCAATAATGGAGGAATTAATGAAAGATGTTCCATCAGTTAAAGCTTCAACATATCACCACCCGCATCACCCAGAAAGACAACAACCAGGAAGGTGGAAACGAATTAGAAACAAGGACAACAACCCTTGGATGACACATAGAGAGGTGTGACGATCCACCCACAACACATCAACACAGAAGAACCACCAGAACCCACTTCCATCTCAAGCGAGCGAGACATCGACTAGATCGAGTGTTCACCTTTCTCTGGGATGGCTGGATCCACGTGAATGGTACCAGTGGAATACTCTTTTGAGTAGATCTTATTATTTGTGTTCTTCTTATGTTTCAGAGACGAAACATGTTTAAGAGGGGTGTAATGTAGTATACCTAGGGGGGATAATATAGGGTACAGAGAGAGGTACCCAAGGGAATAATATGATGTAATAATATAAGAATGATAAATGATTGGGTCATAGTTAATAAATAAAGTGGTTAACCCACATTATGTAAGGGACCACATGTAGCTAGGGAATAAAATGATAAGCCCATTGTATTGGATGTATGGTATTGAGATACCCAGGGTAACTACCCATGGTATTGCATGTATGAAACCTATATAGAGGCTAGAGTCTCTCCATTGAGAGATGTCAAGGATTATTGTATGGGAAAGCATATGGCTTGTGGAGTGATCTTCTTCCTTAAGGAGTGAATTTATGGTGTTTCCCTACCTTAAGGGTTTCGATATTAATAAAGATCTGAAGTTTTATCTTCTATGATGTTATTTCATTTCTATACATTTTCTTGTCAGATCTATTACAGTGGAATTATGGAAGAATGTCGTATTTTGGTACCTTGCTTGAATCCATAAATTTTTGGATTTTAACATTCTCTCCCCCTCCTCTTATCTATTGTTTCTGAAAATTTGCGAGTGTATTTTTTTTCTTTGAGTTTGTTTTCTTTAGTTACTTCTTCATCCTCCAATTTTTTCTACACTTTCTCCATATCCTTCTAAATTTATTCTTACCTTATTTTAGGTTCTTTGTAGTTGTCCTTTTCCCATTCTTTTAGATTGACATTCACATTCTTTAATTTTTTTTCCCATAAATAACTCTGTGATCCATTTACCTTTTGTTTCCAAATTGTTGAAATTAGTAGTTTAAAATCTACATGGTTGATCCATAGAGGGTTAAATCAAAAAGGGATTGGCCCAAAATTTTCAATCTCACCAAGTTTAATGGCCACATGTTTATTATCATAGGCAACTGAGGGTATTTTTTATTATACTGAGGTGAATTCTTCTATTATACTGTCTTGAATCAATATTCGGTCTAATCACTCTTTCATGTTGCCTTGCCCGAACCTTTTGTTGCTCCAGATATACTTCCCATTTTTTGTAGGGATGTCCATTAGATTGTGGATCTCTATAATGTTTTCAAGAGAATATAGAAAAGGATTAACATGAAAAGAAACCCCTATATTTTCATCATCACTTAATATCAGGTTTAAGTCACATCCAATTATAAGGTTTCTATTTTGGTCCAACAATAGATTTTATTTCTTGGATCTCCAACAGAGCTCTTTATCTCAATAATGGGTGTGGGCATAAATATTGTACTGGGATATTTGGTAACCACCAATTTGATTCCTTAAATTTGTTTTGATTAAGTGGAAATCTATGTGATGCGACAAAAAATCCCATTTGTTCTTACTCTTAAGGCCCTAGGTGCTTGTAGTACTGCTCCATCATAATTGTTTTTTTTCTGGATAATTTGATTCATATCCTACTCATTTTATTTGGTCTTTTGGATCAAGAAAATATGATTTTTTCAGTTGTAAGAAGGTATTTTGTTGCATTGAGTTCAAAGGGGTCCAAGGCCTCTACAATTCTAGGAGACCAATTTCATTACTTACTATGATTTGAGATAGAGGGACCTTTCCTTCGAGTTCCTTGTTGGATGTTATCCTTGCTCCTGAATTTTTTTCTATGTATGAGTCTATTGGTTGTTGAGTTCCCAATGCCATTTTTTTTTCTGCCGCTTTATCCATTAGTTCCTTGTGGTCTTCCTGCTTGATTTTTTATGAAATTTAGTGGAGAGTAAGAATTCTTTGGATTGATTTCGAATAATAATTATTTCAAATGGAGTGGGCAGGGGAATTAAAGGAAGAGGTGGGGAAGTAGGAATAGTGGGAATGGGAGGGGGCGAGGAGGGGGAAAGGGGGGAGGGAAAATAAAAGGTCCAGTTACAAGTGGGCTAGAGGAAGGGTCAAGAGGGGTTTCAAGAAGCCCAAAAGGATTGGAAACAGGAAGGGGGATGGAAGAAGAGTAGGGAGGGAGCACTCAAGGGGAGGGGTCCTGAGGAGAGGAGGGGGCAGAAAGAATAGATGTCTTATTTCCTATATTTTTATTTTTAGTTAGTTTCCATTTTGTTTCATGTGCATCTATTGTTTTTTATTCTCCTTTTTTTGTGCATCTATTTGAGAGACGACAATATTCATGACATACCTTGCACTCAAATGGAATCTCCTTATAGTCTAGTTGTTGGATATGTGTTCAACTATCAACCTTGATTTTTATTACTTCTAGGAGCCCTTTCCCTAGGCAAAATTCAATAAACATCCTTGCCCATGCATGCATATTTTATTTTGGTTCACTTATGTCTATATATTCCCCCACCGTGTTCTCACTAGATTTTACAAAATCATCTCCCCAAAAATACAATGGGAGATGTGGGAGAAGAACTCGAACAAGAAAAACACTTGGAACATTGATATCTAGATCAAAATCAGGAGACCATCTATTTAAATACAAGCCCTTTTACTTCATGATGTAAGGCCCATTTCTAAATATCAAGTCTCGGTCTTATTTGCATTCAAAGTGGAAGGTGAAGAATCCTCTTCCATAAAAGAAATGGGTATTTTCCCTTGTGTTGAGTGAGACCAATCTCTTTCAACCCATTTTTTCACAGTATTTAGGGAGGGCCAGAGGAAAGTAAACTGACACACCAAGCCCCTTCTAGAGAGGGAAATGGAAACTCATCAAGGTAGAGAAAAAAAAAAGAAAATATGGAATTTACTCAATATTATTAACAAATTTTGAGATTGTTGGGTAGGAACGAGGAGGGCCCATGGAAGAGATAAGACTAGAAAAGGCTAAGGCAGACTCATATGGAGGAGGATGGGTAGTGAAGAGAGAATAATTTGGGGGAAGAACCACTCCTAGATCAAGATCCAGAGGGGCCATGACAAAGGGCCGAGGTAGCATAAAAAAAAATGAGGGAGGTTCAAGCAGCAGCAGAGCATGCATGAATATTTTTCATTAAGCATATCACTCTAATATGTTGATACATGATATTTAAATCTAATTTTTAAAAGTATATAGCACCAATAAGAGAATCCATTATATCTTCCATGTGGGAAAAAGGAAATCTATACTTAACGGTTATCATGTTAATAACTATGGAATTAGTGCCGATCTTCCACCCTTCATATTTTTTTTTATTCATGACAACTGGCACAACATAAGGACTCAAAATTTTGCTAATCAATACTGTTTCCAACAACTCCTAGAATTTATTCCTAATTTCTTCATTATATTTAGGTGTCATTCGATAATATTCCTTATTGGGTAAACTGGCTCCTAGAGTTAAATATATATGATGACTAATGCTCCTTACAGGTGGTAAGGCATTTGAAAAATCTTTGATGATAATATCAACAAATTCATCCAATAATGATCGAATTTCAATAAGAAGCTCACCCAAATATGTATGCATAAGTATAGTTTTAGTCTTACCAATTAAGTTGAACTTTACTTCTTCATATCGCTTTATTTCTTGTAGTAGTTCCTTCTCGATCACAATTAACACAATTGGGCCTTCTTCCTCTTTGACTCCTTTGTCCTCGAGGGGTAATAGCACATGTCTGCAGTTCTATTTATTAAAAGAGTAGGTATTCTTCATCCGAATGGATAGATCCTTTGCCATACTACCATGACCTTACTAATAATAAATCTCAAAAATCTATAAGCATGATGTCACACAATAGATCATCATTGTATATGACAATATGTAAATCCACCTTGATTTGTTCATTGAATAGGATTTGATGCCCCTTTTGCAACCATGTCACTTGATAAGGAGTTGTGTGTGTCATCCTTTACAGCCCCAATTTCTCCACCATTTCGACATAAAATAAGTTATCACTATTGCCACTATCAATAATTACTTTGCAACATTTTCCATTGGACTTGCAAATTTTTCTAAACAAGTTCCTTCACTATGTTGGTTCTCTCTTCTCCTTTTCTCCTTTAATTAAAATTCTCTTCAACATTTTCGATCCACCCAAATAAGGGGTCTCCTTTTTTACTTCCCTTGTTGTTGTGTCATCCCTTAATTTTGCAACATGTTCTCCTCTTGGCCCTGTTGTCTTATTTTCAGGACATTTACATGAGATATGGAATGTATTTCCACATATGTAACATCTAACTTCTCTTTCTTTCCCCTGCATATTGGGAAGAATATTATGCCCCTTGATTCTCCTCCTATTGGATATTGACTACTTGAACTCCCTAATTCCTCTCTTGGAGTTTATACTCCCCCCCCTATTGACAGATCCTTTTCCTCTAGTTGGATTCCTTTCTTTGCTTCATTGGCTCTGCTTCCTAGCCAACTTTTCTTATGCCCTCGGTGACACTTGATGACCATCCCCCATAATATTCAAGGGAAAGAGGATAATTTCATCTTTAATTTCATACCCTAGGCCATTTAAGTACTTGGAAACCTTCACCAAATCCTCCTTGATGTTTCCCACCCTAATATTCAACCTATAGAATTCCTCTCTATATTATTTACCTATCATGAACTTCTTCCTTAAATTTTGTAGCTTCCAAAATAAATTCAGTTAGTAATCCCCGAAAATGAACTTTATCTTGAATTTAACCACAATCATATCCCATATTTTAATATTTTATTTTCCTTTTCTTCTCTAATCTGCCTATGATTCATCCCACCATAGTGTTGCATGTCTCCTTAACCTGGATACAACATACTTGAGCATTTGTTCCTCCTCAACACCCTCATGGTAAAACATTTTGTATAAAATTTTGATCCAATCCAATAAATCTTCCACAATCAAGTTTCCATCATATTGAGGAAAATCCATATTTGTTTTGGACTTGACCTTCGTATACAACTTAATAATTTTTTCATCTAGATACTCTATTCCTAGAGTTCTTTCAGCATCTTCCTCAAAACTTGTGTTCTCACTCTCACTGATGTCTCCCACATGAAGTTCTTGTCCCTAAGAATTTTCCATGACCTTCATTATTTCCTGGATAGACCTCAATTCCAATCTCACGTCCTCATCCTTTCAACACCCTTCTCAACTACCTCTTATAGCTGGCATACTATCAGCACAAGTCTTAAAAACGATTGAAATCATTTTACTAGTTCCAAGATTCGTAGAGCTTAGAAGCTCTAATACTATGATACCACGAAAATCATGTGTTTATATCTTACTCTTAAAAAAACCCACAACATTAAAATTTATAACATACCACATATACTCGTTTCACGCTTCCATGTGGAATACCATTTTGGACTCTCTCTCCTTTTTTGAATTAAACCCAAAACTTAGATTGTGTAATCATTAGAGGAATTTTGAGGTCTAAAATGGCCCTCCTAAAGAAATTATAAAATAATAGTGGAAATAATAATTAGATTACATCATCAAATTTTAGAGGGAAAAAAAAAAACTACCTGTTAAACTCATATTTTCAACTTATATCCCTATGGGTTTACTCCAATTTTGAGAGGGGACACTCATTGGATGAAAAATTTGATTCCCATCCAACAAGTACCCATGTTGCATACTTTATATGGACCATACTACACAAAAAATTAGAAATACATGAAAAATGTGATTGCGGTCATTTTTTTCATGTGTTGCTTATTTTTAGTGTAGCAGGTTCCATCAAAATTATGCAACATGGGTACTCCTTGGATGAGGAATTAAATGTTACATCCATCAAGTACTCCCACTCAAAATTTGAGTAAAACCATAGGGATATAAGTTTAAAATACGAGTTGAAAAAGTAGTTTTATTATTTTATTATTTATTAGTCTTTTTACTTTTTTACTCCAAAAATGGTGAATCATCCCCCATGGTTGAACATCATCATATTGAATCTCATTGCTTCTTGTAAAGTTTATTTTGGTTGTACATTTTTCTTAGGAGGCCCATTTTAGACCTCAAATTTCCCCTAATGACCCACGCTGAGCTCTTGAGGTAGGTTTTGAGTCGAGACTATAGGTAGGTCAAGACTGAGATGTCTCCCCAGATGCAATGTCATCTAGCTAGACAAATTGGTTGCATAGGTCAAGGTGGTCAGAACAGACTTCAGTTCTGGGTCAATACTTCTTCCCTTTCATGAAGTTCTCATGCCAGCCACTCCAAAATTCTGACTACTCGAAGAGAACCATGAAGCGAGGTCATACTCATTTGTGCATTGAAAAGTATAAGTAATGAAAAGGGGTCGGAAGGATGACCTCCAAATACCATTCCACCACCTCACTACTTGGCCTAAGAGTTGAGAACTTAGCATGAATCATATTCATTCCCATTGCAAGTTTTTTTTTGTGTTCAACAAGATGCTTTGACTCCTTTTTAACAGATATTCCAGACTATGGGATTTCAAAATGAAAATGATTTCTCAATCCTTCAAATGATAGGCCAAATAATTCTTGCACAAACAATTACCAAAATTTGGCGACTTGGAAAGAATCTGTCATATGCTCTAGACTTTTTCCTATTAGACTATTAGCTACTTTTATTGTAGAACATAAAATTTAAGGGAATTTAAAACACAAATGATAATCCTCAAACAAGAATTGGAATTATAATTAACTTTGCAATAAAATTTCCAGAGAACGACAAGAATATTTCTTTTTTTTTCTCGGTCTTTCTTCGCACCCATGAGGTTTTCAAACCCACATTATATAAAGAGTACATGGGATTTTTTTCCATAACAAAAAAATGATGCATTTCCTAAGAAAAACGTTTCAAAAGGTGAAACCAGAGCATTTTTATAGAATTTTTTATGACACAAACACGACTATAGTGATCATAAAAGAAACATATGCTAACATAAAAATAACTATTTGTACATGTGTCCTCTAAGAGACACATAGACACAATAAATTTTAAGATATTTAAAATATTTTTTGTTTTTTGAACAATAAGTGGTGTGATGCTCCTACATCATAGCCTATGTTATGATCTATCACTCCAACTTCTATGTTTCTCTACTCTATTATGTGGAACATGATACAATCAAATAGCATGGAACCCCTTTTCATCCCAGTGGCCCGGCTTTAACGTAGCCATGTAGCCAACTAGGAGTCAATTTTGACTCCTTGAATTATCAACTAGAGTTACAAATTTTACCCTTTTATATTTTTCTTAAAAAATCCCACATGGTTAGCCCTACATGCATGATAAATGGGGATAGACATGGCATCCACTCATGCCATGGTGGTCAAACATGGTGGGTCAACTTTGAGGAGGCATAAATGTTGCATACGAAATACAATTGATGTGATTCTTACATTATTGGAAAGTCCTATAACTATATAATAGTCTGAAAATGTCTAGCACTAAAAGAATACCACTGACCCCATAATAAACAACATTTAAGGCACTCAAAATGGCCTCTAAAGGTTTTAAACCCAATTCTCCAAACTGGATCTCAGTGATAAAAATCCTCTTGCAAGCTCAATTATTGAACTTTAAAAGAATTCAAATATATGATAAATTATATAATGGTGCAATATGGATCAAAACAAGGCACAAAATGGAGAGTCTAGCTAAGGGGAAGGCGACAATTGCAACCTTTGATCTCCCTTCTCTTCCGCCTTATTTACCATTATATTTTTCTTATTTCATTTACTTATATATATTTTTTATTAATTTTTACTTATTTAATGTTACTTTTGCATTGTTTTACAATTTTTTTCTATCCTTCGCTAGTTTTCTACTTGGTTTAGAGGTTTTAATTTTTACAACAGTTCATTAGTTCATATCAACTTCACATAACACCTCCATCTCGAGCGGATTGATGGGTATGTGTTATATTATTTTCATGACTAGTATCATGTGTTATTCATATGCACTGGACATATTAAATTGTGTCATGGGGGGTGGATCCTTTGAAAGGTTTTTTAGGAAGTTTCTTTTTTCACATCCATTTTGGTAGTTTTTGGGACATGATTTTCTATTTTGCTAGTTTTTTGGTGCATGGTGGTCCAACCAATGGTTTTCTAATTATGGTTAAGGAATGAAGGTTGCAATCTAGTCTAAGCTAATGGAATTATGGATTTTGGATGATGTGATATCATATATATTGTATTGTAATAAAAAAATTGAATTATGATAAAATAATTAGAGGTGTGGCTTAAAATAATTTGTTATTTTTCCTAGTTTTGGTTTCCAAGGTAAATCTCTATGTAGTACATTGTGATTTCCATTGATTTAACTTTTTGTTCATTATGAATATAAGCATATGCATTTCTATATGAGATTTAAAACTTAAAAGGATTTTTGGAATCCTATAGCTTTAATTATGAAAGAAATTTGGATTAATGTGACTTTATTTGCTTCTCTTGAATATGGTTTAGGTTCTACCTCCTAGCTACAACTCTATCATTGGCTATCATTCTAGCTCATGGCTGTAGCTACGAGCTCTAGTCCTAGATATGGATCTAGCTGTATTTATTGGCTCAATTATTCCCTCAATGTATAAGTTTTCCCATTGAATCTCAAATCAAATCAATACACACACACACACACACATACACACACACACAACATAATTAGCACTCATTCCCATCTCTCTCTTAGAATTTGAGTTGGCCTATTTTGGTAGTTAATGAAGCCAAGTTAAATGTTGGCTTTTGCTTAATCTAACACCAACCTGCCATGCCATTACATAAAAATTTCACATGGGAACTATGGTTGCTTTATTCTTCTATGATTGGTCACTTCTTAGTGTGGAAACACCTCTCTAATGCCTTCACATGCTTGCAATAACATAAGGGAGTTCTAAGGGACTCCGCAATTTTCATCAATATATTTACACCATTATATAGTACATCTTCATGAAAGGGTTTTTCCCTATGAAATATAAAAAATAATAATAAATTGATTATGGTTTCTCTTGGCATTAATTTGTTTTCCATTTTCTTGGTGTCATTGGCCTCCTCTACTACTATAGATCCTTGACTAGCTTCTTCTCCTTGGAATGAAGACATAGTGTTGGAACAGGGTCTCCTACAAGCTGCAAAAATGGTCCGATTTTGTATACTTTTTATTATATTTAGTCTAGTGCAGGGGTTTTAGGGTGGGTCAAAGCCCCAAAAGCATTGTAATGGGTCAAAAGGTAGACCTAGAATCCGCGAACCATGGTTTGCGGACCATAGGAAAGATTAGGCTAGATTGTTATAAACAGAGGAACATCTTGGATTGTAAGGTAGGAAGATAAGGAGATATTGATGCGAACTATGGCTAGGTAGATTTGTTTGGGTTTTTAGGGAAAGGACTCCTGTTGGCTATGTGCGTGGAGATCCCACATCCAGCTGTGTGCGGACCTTGTTGCTGTGTTCGCAGGTTGGGTTTGGGTATTGTAAGAAGGAACTGAAGGATTAATGAATGAGTAAGGTTGTCGTGTAACTAAATTTCTTTGTATTTTTGATATGAATCTTTGATAACTACTCTGTTATGCATATTATGTGTTAAGCTGCCAAAGTACTATGCGAAGTATTTCCTCTGCATCTAATCTGTTCTGTTTTATGATAATAACTATAATGCTACACTACTGGGTTAAATATATAATATTTTTTGAGTACAGTAAGTATAGTTGACCTTGCGCACGTGGATGCGAAGGGGATCTATAGATCCAATAGGTGATTTAGTCATTATCAAGCCGAATGCAGCTCTGCTTGGCTTACCCATCCTCTCTCAAGGTGTGGAAAACTAGTTCTAGCACCCACCCATACGGCTTTGGGTGAGACTTTGACCTGCGCAAGCAGGTCACTACCGAAAGGGCCAGTACTATAGGGGTTTGTTGGCAAACCTTAATTCCGAACCTGGGTCAGGACCCCTTGAGCCAAAAAATGGTTCTATTGCCGGGACCAGGAGCATTTTTTAGAGAGGGATTGGGTAATTCCTAGAAAAGAATTGGAAGGATTTTTTCATATCTAGAAAAATGAGAAGAAAAGAATAGGGATATATCTATCTTTAGCCCTCTGCGAGAGACGGTTGCGCAGAACTATCCAGAATATGCAAAGATAAGAATTCACCCATACCACCACCTCCACCGGGCAGTGGTATGGCTACACACTTGAAACTACCTACCTTCAAGGCGGTAGGAGATGAGGATATGGACCAATTCTGGTTTTTTGCAGATTCCGTATGGATTGCGCAAAATGTGGCAAGCGATACGGTGAAGAGGGCGCAACTATCCCTGGCATTTGAAGAAAGAGCTTTGGATTGGTATATGCGATACATATCTCAAAATGAAAGCGCATCTATTCAAGATGTTAAGGATGATATGAAATGACAATTTTTGAAGCCTAAGTCCTATTCGCAGATCATAGCAGACGTAAAATATTTCAATCAAGTCACAACTGAGTCTGTATGGGAAGCTAATCAACGCCTACATAAATCTCTCAAAGAAGGATAATTTAAGTATGATGACAGACAACATACAGAATGGTTCATCGCTATGCTGCTACCTCACCTACGCATACCTATGGGTCACCACAATTTCAAATCATAGGACAAATCCTTGGAAGCTGCTATGAAACTAGAAGCTACGCCCAGGCAAGATACATCGTTAGGAGTCTAGCAAATTCAGGAGCGGATCGGGACAATGAACATGGAAATCCAGGACCTACGAAAGGAACGAGGGAAAGAAGCTAGCACAGAGCTGTGGTGCATGCAACATCAGGTATCAAGACATATGAAGGAGCTGTGCCCACAACTAGAAGACCACTTGCAAC
Source organism: Pinus albicaulis (assembly GCA_034641835.2). Classification (NCBI taxonomy): domain Eukaryota; kingdom Viridiplantae; phylum Streptophyta; class Pinopsida; order Pinales; family Pinaceae; genus Pinus; species Pinus albicaulis. Next base: position 109,660 of record JAXQQM020079050.1, on the reverse strand, counting down.
CAGGATGACCTAGTCAAATATGCCCTAGATCAAGTAGAGGACCCAACCCAGTATCAATAGGCCCAAGATTTCCATGTAGCGGGGCTACATGATACAAACCACTGCCCCCGTCTCGGCACATGCATCCCAGAGTGGAAGCAACAATGGTGTCGGTTATGTCAGTCATTAGGGCATGATGAGAAGAATTGTCGAACCTATGATCTAATAAAAGATCGGGGGAACTGGTACAGGGTATAGTCAGAACTCGTGTCACCAAAAACCGCTATAGGCATGGGCAGCTCCCCCTTCGAAAGCAGGGGAGGAGGCTGAAGTGGAAGTGCAGGACAGGGCCAAGGGAAATTGATCTACTATAACTTTGAAGACATAGGGCACTTTGAGAGGGATTTTCTGAACCCTACAAGACAGTCATGTAGGTACTACAGATAGTTGGACCATACGCTTGAAGACTGTCCAGTCTTGATAGAGAAAATAAAAGAGAAGAAGCTACCACCTACACAGAATCTGCAGAGGGTTAAGACTGAGCTGTGAGATAAGGATCTAAGTGTCAATGTTGTTACGTGGAGTGGATTGGCTACTAAAGGGACTGGGGATAAAGCTGATACTGAGCCTCTGATCCACAAGGCAGTTAACAAACATGATGGGTTGGACCTAGATAAAGAAAGAGAAATGTTTATAGCAGCTTATAGGGAATTTATTGGGATAGAGGCATCTACAGCCCTACCCCCTGTGCACTTTAAGGAAGATGAGGAGATCAAACCTTTCTTTCAGGCATGTATGAAGTTGTTTCACAACCCAAAAGCTGTGAAAAATATTCAAGCATTAATAGATAGCTGCGCAACACGCCCTATCCTGTCCCTCGATATTAAGGATGTGCAAAAACTGTACAGATATAAGAAACACACGGGGAGGGAGATGCGACTAACGACACATATCAATGATTATGAGATGGACCGGGTTATTTTGGACCTTGGATCAGATGCCAATGTATTACCTAAACAAACTTGGCAACGAATGGGGAAACCTAAGTTGGAATAGTCCACTATCCAGCTATGCATGGATAACCAATAGAAAATCGTACCTTTAGGGAGGCTATCAAGGATCCTGGTAGATATTGCAAGGGTTGAGGTCTGGGCTGACTTTGAAGTCATTCAAATTGTAGAAGATGCAGACCCCTACCCTGTGCTACCAAGATTGGATTGGGCCATTGACATGGGCGGTATCATTAACTTGAAAAAACGAAGCATGGTGTTCGAAAATAACGGCACGAGGATGATAGTATCATTAGACCCCGCGGAGGGTAAACGCTACACTAAACCAATACCAAAGGAGGAATATGTGGACTATATCTATAAGTTAACTGCGTGAGATGCGGTCAACCCGACAGTGGATGAAGTACTTTGTGGGAGGAGAATGAATGCTTATCTGATCTCGATGAGGAGATAGAAAATTGGCAGAACTGGTTACACGATGTCTCTGCACTGCATTGTCTTTAGGTCACAAAGGAATTCCGCTGAATTTCCTCAGAGGTAAGGGACCCAAAGGAGTGAGGCATAATTGAATAATGCAGTCTAACTCTAGAAGGATTTCAGGCCAACCCACGAACTACTTCCGACTTAGGGCTGCGCACGGGTACCAAACTGATTCGGCCACGGGCGAGTAGCACTAAAATTTACTCTACACCAGCTATAGGTGCAGAAAGTAGAGCTCTCACCTATACGGTAGCACCTATAAGAAAAAAAATAGCTGTGATTAATTCTTTTCCACATAGGGTATTACAGGAGGTTCGTTCGGAAATATGCTTTGACGATAACCCCTCTTAAAACCTCACTTCCACGGATAGTAAGATTCGTTTGGGATAACGAGTGTCAGGAAACTTTGGCATTGGTCATAATTTACCTAGGAAGAAAGCCTGTGATGGGGGAGGATGTGAAAATGATACATATGATTGACCATAGCATAGCAGATAGGCCAATCACACAGGGGATGCGAAAACTAGCCGTTGGAACGGTAGCAATTGATAAAAAGAAAAAATTACCATTAAAAGGAACGGCCCCAGGGCATTTAATAAAGAAACTTCTAGGGATTTTTTACCATTTCCTAGGGGATCCACCGTAGATAAATCTTACCTTACCATTGCACGATGGTAGGTATTATAGAGGGAACAGGATAGTTCAGCCAGAGGTTCCGTCTCACTTGTATCGCCTACACTCATTAGTCTCTGCTCAAAAGAATTCGAGAAATCATATATCATGTATCTGCACTATCCCTCTCATGTTTGGTCAACCTAATCCATCTGATAGTAGTCACCTATGGCTAGGGTTCCTTTTTCGCGCAAGGATGCCAGCCACTAACCCCGCCGAACCTTCAGCCCCGATAGGACCTGTCGTTGAGGAGATAACGGAAGTTGAGTTTGAACTATAAGAAGTTCCTTCTACACTAGTCATAAGGAAAGGAAAATAGAAAGAACAAGGCTCAATAAAAGCGTCGAAAGCTGTGATATGGGCTACCGCGAAGCCTCAGACTTCTCCGAGGCATGCCGGGTCCTAGTCTGCATCACCTCAGGATCAAGATGCGCAGGAAGGTGCTCTGCCTGCCAATCCAATCAATGGGTTGCCTCCCTTTGTTCGCTCACGTAGACCATCCACGTTAACGCTAAAAAACTTGGATGGATTGGTCACCTATCTGCAAAACCCCCCTAACCCTAGGAGAAGTCCCTGTCCTTAGTGATCCTTGTGGAAGACTCCATGAGGTCAAGTTTGATGATCAAGACCAGGCGGACTCTGAAACCCTCCTTCAGTTGGCTCCCATGTTGTAATTCGATACGATCCATGCAAATTATGGAGTCATGGTGTTTCCTCAGCGTTGGGTATGTGGCTTGGTCGGGTTTAGACTCTTGAATCTGCTCTGGATGCCCCATTTTGGCCATTACAATGTCACATATTGGTTGGCTCGCCAGTTGCTCGCCCTAATTCATGATGGATGCTTATGGATTCGGGATAGAGTCCCTATTGATGCTGTGTTGATCCACAAGATTACAAGCCTTCCTATGTAAGGGCCGCACCCTCTAGAGAAGGTAGGAAAGAAGTACGACATCGCTACCACTACATTTGTGTGGAAGACCTACAAGGTGAGTCGAAATCAGCGCGGCTTTGTGATCTAGACTATCAATGATCCAGCTACATAGATCGGTACTGGGCTCTTAGCCTACAAGTTGATGAGGAAGTGCCAGGTTGCGGCCATCCTCGCCTATGTTATCCAATTAGACGGTCAGTGTGCAAAAGGAGTCTCCTTCAATTGGGCTCAATATTTATGCACTGAATTTCTGGCTAATTTCCCTGAATCTCAGGAGCAAGGGATGTCCTTCTACTATTCATGCTTATTAATCCTTATAGTGTTGGTTGCCTGGGACACCCCTGAGGAGTCATTCCTCCCCGAGATCCACCCAGGGATGTGTGAAGGAGATCAGTATGCTCATTTATGGGAATCTAAGGATGCACAACGCGTTGAGGATAACAAATTTTTCTGGGTTCTCTTCTCGATCAGTGTGGCAACAACCATAAACTCCTGACCCCGGCTGTCCTTGACGGTATATGAAAAATACAAAAGTGTTGCCACATTCCAAGTCACCATGCACCATATTCAGATCTGCATCCTCAATAATAAGACATGGATGGTGCTTCCCTATATTGTAGCAGATGAAGAAATTGACTTGTTGATCTTGCTATGGCCCCTTGCCTAGAAAAGGGGCATCACAGCCACTTGTGGGGAGACCACGGAGCCCAGCCTGACGGGCTCAAACATTGCCACGAAAAAATACACACAACCGCCATAGACCACTGCAGCTAAGGTTCAGGTAGGGTCTTTTGTAGTCAATTTAGTGTTCTAAATTGCTAACATAAATTATCAACTAGGGCTAGTAAACAGATGAAGTGTGGTGCACTATATGTGCTTAAGTGACCTCTTCCTTACTTTGTTGTATGTATTTTATTGATGTTTTTGGGGGTTTTGTCTTTTTAGTACTTATGTTCAAAATATGAAATCAAATCTATGTCAAAAAGAAAAGAAAAGGAAACCTTAGACTCAAAACAGAGTGTAATTGTAAATTCCATCCCTAATTAGGAAAATGGTGAAAAACAAAACATTCTAATCCATGGATATCCTAGCTTGCAAATGAACATGAAATGTAACTCAACATAATACAACCAAGTCTCTTTCATCTAATATTGATATGTTGGAAGAGCTTTTAAGAAAAAGAATGGTTGTAAGATAATGAGGATCTTTTAATCTAATCACAAAATAGAAAATGCTAATTAACTCAACATGATAAAACCAAATCTCTTTCATCTAATATTGATATGTTGGAAGAGTGTTTTAAGAAAAAGAATGATTGTAAGATAATGAGGATCTTTTAATCTAATTTCAAAACAGAAAATGCTAATTAACTCAACATGATACAACCAAATCTCTTTCATCTAATATTGATATGTTGGAAGAGCGTTTTAAGAAAAATAATGATTGTAAGATAATGAGGATCTTTTAATCTAATTGCAAAACAGAAAATGCTAATTAACTCAACATAATACAACCAAATCTCTTTCATCTAATATTGATATGTTGGAAGAACGTTTTAAGAAAAAGAATGATTGTAAGATAATGAGGATCTTTTAATCTAATTGCAAAACAGAAAATGCTAATTAACTCAACATAATACAACCAAATCTCTTTCATCTAATATTGATATGTTGGAAGAGCTTTTAAGAAAAATAATGGTTGTAAGATAATAAGGATCTTTTAGTTAAACAAATAATGCAAGACATGAATTAAAAGCTAACAACACATAATTAAAAGCTAACAACACATAATTAAAAGCTACTTATCTAGAAAGCATGTAGAAGCCTCCTTAGATAGCAGGGGCCCTCTACTACCAATTTGGTGAAATTTTTCAGCTCCTTAAAGTTGTAATCAAAACAACATCAAAGAACTGAATTTCTGTATTGAAAACCTCACAAATCTACATCTCATTCCATTTTAAGCTTTGTCACAAAAGACTCTCTATTCCTTTCTCTCCTTCTCCTATTTTTCACTACTTTTTCATTACCCATGATAGGAGAAAGTTTCTTCTATTTATACAAAATATGAGGAGTTATCTCATTAATGGGAGTCCATGAATCTCTCCCTCCATCTCTAGAGTTACAATCAAAATAGGAAATGATAAGACACATGTCTTTCTAGAGTTTCAACACAACTAAGAAATGAGACACATATCCTCTTAGAGTTTCAATACAACAAGGAGATGAGACACATATCCTCTTGATCCCATGATCTTCTCCAACAAAATTCGAATTTGTTCTTAGAGTGCCACATAAGAGTCTTCTAGAAGTCTCCTTTTTGACCTACACATGTCACAAAACTCATAACACATATATAGATATATGAAACTATGTTAATTTTCTAGTTTCTAATCATAAATTCACTTTAAATACATAAAATAAATAACTTTGGAAAACAAGGATCCTAACTCATATATTTATGAAAATGGTTACTTGATGTAGGGTTTTAGGTCAGATGGCTATGAAATAAGAGCTAAATGGTTATGACATAATGGAAATATGTATGAATATGGAAAACAATTTTGAGACTCAACATACCCCCCAACTGAAGTTGTTGCATGTCCTCATGCAACTATTGCAATGATTCATTTGTCCATGAGTTGATCTTTTATGAGTTTTGACTCATATAGATTCGTTCCAAACTTTTTTTCTTGATATTTTCTTTTTTGGCAAAGTATAATACATTTGATTGCAACATTTTTTTTTTTTTTAATGGTTGGTTCTTGTGTAACAACCATTTTTTTTTTTTTGAGCAATGGTTATTGTGTAACAATGCTTTATTTTCTTTGTTGCATCAAAGTTCATGAAAACATTTAGAATCAATTACTTCATCAATGAATTGATCATTTGCAAGGCATATAATCTTTTGGATCATGTTGCAACAATAGTTGGTTGGAAAGTATATGTGGGTGGAAATGGAATGAAAATGTGTGATAGTGTATGACATGTGGATATGAAATGATGACCCTTCCCCCCAACTAAAGATATGACAATGTGAAAAAGGGAGTGAGGAATTTTTCCAAAGTTACAATTTTAGCATTCTAATGAATTACATGACTAAAAATTAGAAAACAACATACCTTCACTTACCTTAAATGTGGATGAGTTGTGTATGTGTGGTGGCTGCAAAATTCTGATCACATTTTTCTTCAAGTGGCTAAACAAGAGGAGTCATGGATAAAGAGATAAGATGACTTTTTATTGCTCCTACTAAAACTTGTTGAATCTGCTCCAAAATGCTGAAAATAATAGTCTTCATGTCTTCAAAACTCATTGGCATAATTCCTACTATGTGAAAAGATGTTCTGATGTCGAACATAGTAGGAAATTGTTGACTTAGTGGCCATTAATGGATGCCACTATTCAACACGAGAACTCTCACCATTGATGACAATGAGAGTCAAGATGCCCAAACACATCTTGCTAGGTACGAATGATTTTGCCGATGTCGAGTCACCTAGAAGATCTGATGAACAAGGGGCATTAATATATTCCATTTTTTGTCAGCATGAGAACTTGCCATTAAGGCATGTAAGCCTCAAGGTGTTTTTACAAAGAACTTAGACTCAAAGGACTATGGACTCAATAATTTGCATTGAAGCAGGGCTTATTTGCAGAATGAAAATGACAAGAAATGGAAGATGAAAATGAAAGATGGCAATGGAGAGTAGAAATGGCAATGGGCAATAAACATGTGAGTGAGCCTCTTGCTTTTATTTGTGGGTTATGAATGGAAAAAAAGAAATGGAAAGTGGATGTGAATGTAAATGGAAAATATGAAGTGAAATGAGGTGAATGGTTTATTATGAGGTATGGATGTGATGGAGACAATAGTATCTGAAAGTTTTTCAAGTGTTTAGATCTGATTTTGCATCAACATATTTCTTCTTTGTTGCTGATCATCCTCTTATGAAACAAATTGGTCTCTTAGAGAGACACCATTCTCTTGTAGTCATTTGTCCTTCCTCTTGGAACCTGCAAAAAACTAATACTTCTTCTGCAATAAAATGTAAGATTATCAAAGGAGAGAGGTGATCAATCTCTCTAGTTATGATATTTATACAGAAAACTAAGAATTTGTATTAATGAAACAAGTTCTCAAAGGAAAAATCAAAAGAATTTATACCTGTTTTGGAATTAGTGCCTCAAGTTGAATGTTGTTTCTTTTCAGCAATTTATTTCATTATTTACCATTTCAAACTTTAATGATGGATTTCTCACTATGTAGATCTTGTTGAGACCTTTCTAACGATACTTGAATCATCAAAATATGATTTTGTATGAGAAAGTTAGGCTGATTTGAACAATGAGGTTTTTTCTGCTGCGGAATTGGAGAACAGCCGTAGAATTGGACTTTAGCTGCAGAATGTCGACGGTTTCTGTAGCTAAAAATCTTGAATAAAAATTTAGCCATTCATCTTTCATCATTAGTCCAAAATTAATCAATACCTTCAGAAAAGTGAGCAAATAACTTATTCATTTCATTGATTCAAAATTATTATTATTATTATTTATTTATTATTATTTTTTTTTTTTTTAAATAACAAAATTGAAAAGGAGAAATGCAATTTTTTTTTCTTTTTTTTTTTAAATAACAAAATTGAAAAATATAATTTTTTTTTTTTAATATTATATATGTTACATTTAAAATATATATATATATATATATATATATATATATATATATATATAATTTTATTAAACAGAACAATTTATTAAATAAGAAAACTAAAAACATTGAATGAAGAATTAATCACAACGAAATCAACATTCAGAAAGTAAACAAAGTCGATTTGAACTCTTCGATTTATCAAAATCGTGTGAAATGTGGATTGAATGCCACGATAAACTTTGATTTTGATTAAAATTCGTCTTCTTGAGATCTAGAAAACCGGATTATGGGTGAAATCAATGAAGAGTGTCGTTCTCAAACTCTCCACTGTAAAAAAAAACCGTTTTTCGTCATGCTACAAGCAAAAATGGGCTTCAAAGAACCGAGAAATGCTCCCAGACCGCCACTAATTTCTTAAAACAGTGTCTGGGTTATCTAATTGACCCTATTGGCGAAAAAACCCATGTCTCGGTTTTTTGAAATTCGCCTTCGTTTGCTCCAAATTCACATTTTAAAATTGTGTGTCAAATACAGTTTCGTTTTTCTAGCAATGAATTATTGATGGAACATGTTCAGCAATTTCCACATGCGTTGATCATTTGAGTTCAATTAGAAACCAAAATCAACTCCTTGAATAATGGATCGCTCTTCTAAATTATGGATTTGTCAAATGATTGTGCCTCCAATTTCACTGTAATTCCTGAGCAAATTTTCGTTTCCTTTGGCTTTCCTCTCTGCTTTTCTTTTTCTTGCTTCTTTGACGAGAAGGGATTCAGGACTCTGTCTAGAATGCCAAAATGGTAAGGCCCTAGCGAATAGCTAGCTCTCTGATATCTATTTTCTTATTGTCGCTGCATCGGTTCTTTATCCTTGTGAATATGTAAACTTTGCCATGCTTTCACATTCTGAACCTGCTTCTATGCCTGACAGCTTCAATCTCACACCCTGGAATGTAACCTTGCAATAAATCTCTGAATCACAATTCCTGCTCCACTTTTAGATCATCATAGATAAAATACCTCTATGGATCAAGTTAAGGCTCGAGGAAACGCCAGAAGCGGCATTTCAAAATATCGCATTGGACATGTATACATAAAGGGAAGACAGAAAACAAAAATTTGTATAAGATCGTGGCAGGATGCAGCGCCTAAAGGTGTGAGGAATGCTCGTAGATTTTGTCATGGGCCATGTTATGGCATTTGTTAATTTTTTTTTTTTATTGATCTATTTTGATTTATTTTTTATTTGTTTTTGTTAATAAAATGACATATGTTGTATTTTCAAAAAAAAAATTAAAAATATACATATGTATTTTACTAAAAAAAATAATTTATTCAAATATTTCTTTTTTTTTTAGATGATTTGTTATTAAAATTATATATATATTTTCAAAAATTTAAAATTATATATATATTTTAGTAAACAAAACAATTAAATTTTTTTTTATTTTTTCATTTTTTTATAATTGATTTGTTTAATAAAATTATATATGTTATATTTTCAAAAATTTAAAAATACACATATATATTTCATTAAACAAAACAATGTATTTAAATTTTTTTCATTTTTTTTTTTTATTGAATCAATTGAAATGATGAAGTTTATTTTGTCTCCTTTTTTTTTTCTTTTTTCTTTTTTTTTACATAACAATTATTTTTCTGATCCTCCAGATCACACAAAGTGCAAGAGGAGAGCATACTCACGAATTATTAATTTTTTTTTTAGATGTAAGAAATAAGGTCTCCTAATTACACTTCCCCGACAACGGCGCCAAAATGTGTAGTCAATTTAGTGTCCTAAATTGCTAACATAAATTATCAACCAGGGCTAGTAAACTGATGAAGTGTGGTGCACTATATGTGCTTAAGTGACCTCTTCCTTACTTCGTTGTATGTATTTTATTGATGTTTTTGGAGATTTTGTCTTTTTAGTACTTATGTTCAAAAGATGAAATCAAATCTATGTCAAAAAGAAAAGAAAATGAAACCTTAGACTCAAAACAGAGTGTAATTGTAAATTCTATCCCTAATTAGGAAAATGGTGAAAAACAGAACATTCTAATCCATGGAGATCCTAGCTTGCAAATGAACATGAAATGTAACTCAACATAATACAACCAAGTCTCTTTCATCTAATATTGATATGTTGGAAGAGCTTTTAAGAAAAAGAATGGTTGTAAGATAATGATGATCTTTTAATCTAATTGCAAAATAGAAAATGCTAATTAACTCAACATGATACAACCAAATCTCTTTCATCTAATATTGATATGTTGGAAGAGCGTTTTAAGAAAAATAATGATTGTAAGATAATGAGGATCTTTTAATCTAATTGCAAAACAGAAAATGCTAATTAACTCAACATGATACAACCAAATCTCTTTCATCTAATATTGATATGTTGGAAGAGCTTTTTAAGAAAAAGAATGGTTGTAAGATAATGAGGATCTTTTAATCTAATTGCAAAATAGAAAATGCTAATTAACTCAACATAATACAACCAAATCTCTTTCATCTAATATTGATATGTTGGAAGAGCTTTTAAGAAAAAGAATGGTTGTAAGATAATGAGGATTTTTTAATCTAATTGCAAAACAGAAAATGCTAATTAACTCAACATAATACAACCAAATCTCTTTCATCTAATATTGATATGTTGGAAGAGCTTTTAAGAAAAAGAATGGTTGTAAGATAACGAGGATCTTTTAGTTAAACAAATAATGCAAGACATGAATTAAAAGCTACTTATCTAGAAAGCATGTAGAAGCCTCCTTGGATAGCAAGGGCCCTCTGCTACCAATTTGGTGAAATCCTTAGCTTCAGCTCCTTAAAATTGTAATCAAAACAACATCAAAGAACTGAATTTCTTTATTGAAAACCTCACAAATCTACATCCCATTCCATTTTAAGCTTTGTTACAAAAGACTCTCTATTCCTTTCTCTCCTTCTCCTATTTTTCACTACTTTTTCATTACCCATGATAGGAGAAAGCTTCCCCTATTTATACAAAATATGAGAAGTTATCTCTTTAATGGGAGTCCATGAATCTCTCCCTCCATATCTAGAGTTACAATCAAAATAGGAAATGATAAGACACATGTCTTTCTAGAGTTTCAACACAACTAAGAAATGAGACACATATCCTCTTAGAGTTTCAATACGGCAAGGAAATGAGACACATATCCTCTTGATCCCATGATCTTCTCCAACCAAATTCGAATTTGTCCTTAGAGTGCCACATAAGGGTCTTCTAGAAGTCTCCTTTTTGACCTACACATGTCACAAAACTCATAACACATATATAGATATATGAAACTATGTTAATTTTCTAGTTTATAATTATAAATTCACTTTAAATACATAAAATAAATAACTTTGGAAGACAAGGATCCTAACCCATATATTTATGAAAATGGTTACTTGATGTAGGGTTTTCGGTCAGATGGCTATGAAATAAGAGCTAAATGGTTATGACATAATGGAAATATGTATGAATATGGAAAACACTTTTGAGACTCAATAGGTCTTACAAAGATACAACCCCTCCCCATAGCACGAAGCGGTCAGGTGAACCAACACTAGGATCCCGAAAGAAACAACGGGCCCTCTACATGCAATATGATTCGACGGCCACACTAACTAACGATGACCTTGAGAAAATCATGGATGCAGTCATGATGGCTAGAGAAGAAAAGTGGGTTTCCATCGAGAGACACCATAAGGCTACACTCAACACCATCCAGGCTGAGCTCCGTGCCCTTCTGTTAAAAACTGATACGCTGAAGCATAACATCGTTTAGGCATGAACTCCTTCGATAGCTAGCAGTACAACACTAGACATGGAGGAAAGTCATCTCTGTTCTGTACCTAGTGCTGCCCTGGTAGGAATTCAGATCCAAGCAGGAACAAGGATCCAGCTGGACTTGGCTAAGCTGCTCCAAGAAGCTTTACAAGGCCTCCATAATGCTATATTCCAAAAGATTACCCATTGCGACCAGAAAATACACCAACAACTTGGTACAGCCGAGTAGACTATCATGCACCAGGCTGCAGATTTTCTCCTCGCCATTTCACAGCAGGTGGAGCTCAGAACAGTGATCCACCAACTCTGCACAGAGGTCATAGATGAGATTCTCGCCACAGCTATGCCTCGAGCTAAAGTAGAAAATTTTTTTGTGGCACTAAAAGTATCTAGGATGGAAATGCATGTCGTCAAGCACAGCTAGAGGAACAAATCACAGACTTACAAGCCAAAATGCAGCCTGAAACGCCTCCAGAAGTACGGGCCCAGAGCGCTACCGTAGTAACCGAAGTGACCAACGTTATTTTGGGATAGATAGCTCAAGGTGCCTAGTTGTTGGAGTTACCCATGAAACTCCGGACTAAGCTCTAGCGCGATCCTATCCTCTACAAAATCAATCAGGACTTAAGGAAGAAAGAGGAAAATTTCGAGTAGATCAAAGATATGCTGTCAACCTTAGTGCCTACGCAGCGCCTAGCATGATTAAAGAACATAAATGATCTCAAGTACAATATTAAGGAACTTCGGTGCAAGCATCACATCATTGTAGAATGTCTGAAGCCTTGGGCTGCTGCAGCCCTCCAAATTTCACAGAATGTAGATGGCGCAATCAAGCGACTAACTCAGAAACTAGAGAGTGTCACCACATCAACTGAAGGACTGACCTCCCAGAAGCTTATTGACATTGCCCAGAGTGCTACTGCTCAGATTCAAGAAGTGTTACCTCCGATTCTCACAGCCCTCAATGCCCTCTGTGCGCAAGTAGACAACGCACCACCACAGTGACTCGGGACGAGTCACAAGATTGTGTTGGGGGATTGTTGGAACAGGGTCTCCTACAAGCTGCAAAACTAGTCCGATTTTGTATATTTTTTATTATATTTAGTCTAGCGTAGGGGTTTTGGGGTTGGTCAAAGCCCCGAAAGCATTGTAATGGGTTAAAGGGTAGACCTAGAATCCGCAAACCATGGTTTGTGGACCACAGGAAAGATTAGGCTAGATTGTTATAAATAGAGGAACATCTTGGATTGTAAGGTAGGAAGATAAGGAGATATTGATGCGAACTATGGATAATTAGATCTATTTGGTTTTTTGGGGAAAGGACTCCTACTCGTTGTGTGCACAAAGATCCCACGTCCAGCTGTGTGTGGACCTTGATGTTTTGTGCGCAGGCCGGGTTTGGGTATTGTAAGAAGGAACTGAAGGATTAATGAATGAGTAAGTTTTTCATGTAACTAAATGTATTTGTATTATTGATATGAATCTTTGATAACTGTTGTGTTATGCATATTATGTGTTAAGCTGCGAAAGTACCATGCGAAGTATTTCCTCTGTATCTAGTCTATTCTGTTTTATGAGAATAACTATAATGCTGCACTACTGGGTTAAATATATAAGATTTGTTGAGTACAGTAAGTATAGTTGACCTTGCATACATGGATGCGAAGGGGATCTATATATTTGATAGGTGATCTAGTAATTATCAAGCTGGACGTAGCTCTGATTGGCTTACCCATCCTCTCTCAGGGTATGGAAACCTGGTTCCAGCACCCACCCATACTTCTTCGGGTGAGACTTTGACTTGCACAAGCAGGTCACTACCGAAAAGGCTAGTATTATAGGGGTTTTTTTGCAAACCTTAACTCCAAACTTGGGTCAGGACCCCTCGAGCCAAGACGTAGGTAACTATTAATTTTCTTCAATATTAATGCTCGACACTCTTCTCTTTATTATGTGGTTTCTAGGGTGAATATTTGGATTAAGTTAACAATATTTTAGTTCCCAATGACCACTCTACTTACAGGGGTGGAAAATTTTCACAATGCTACTATATGGAATTCTCAGGATCCTCCTCCTCCCCATGTGACTATGAGTTTTTGATTGTATTAGGTAAGTATTATTTTATTTCTTCCTTCAAAAAATCTAAGGCTTTGGCATATGGCTTTCTTTTTCTAGAAAGATGCCTTAATATGACATTTCTTATTAAAATTGAACAAGCCTATGAATACTAACAGTTGGAATTTCTATGGACTTTCCTCTAAGTTGTAGTAGTGAAAAATAAAGGATTTTTGTTTAAGGTAGTCCTCTATGTATTTTTCTCCTACATATCTTGGTTGACTAGCTTGTTAATTATTCTAAATCATGGTGTAGGCTAAGTCTTTAATCTCTTTTCATCACTACCCTTCTGCAATCTACCAAAGTAATTCTAAGGTAGAATTTGGTTTCCACCTTCATGTTCTTTATCTCATTATTATAAAGAGAAAGCCAAAATTTTCATGTTTTTCTCCCTCACAAAAGTGGTCCTAATGTTCATGTAATTTTCCCATATACCATAGAAACCTAGTCCTTTATTCTTAACCTTCAATCCAGCTAAAATGGTTCTTAGGATTATTTGTCTTCTTTTTCCTAGAACTTATCCATTATAGTAGTTTGGAGCCAACTCAAAAGGTATGAATTTCAAAATCACCCAAATTCTCATGAAATTTTTGTAAGAATGGTGAGATTACCATAGTGATCTTGGTTAGGGCATTCGATTTAGTAGCATAAATGGAATGTGACCTTCATTCGTATTTCTCCAAGACACTACTTAGATCCTTTAGAATGCCTCCTCCTTCACTTACAACTCTTCTTGTAGCCAAGTTTCCATTGGAGTGAGCTTATCTTCTTCCTATCTATCCAAAAAAATGATATTCTTTCTTAGGTGTACAAGTTGAACTCTATGCTTGTACTATTCTATCATGAGCATAGTGAGGGAGACTTGAAACTCATTAAACTACTTCTTTACCGCTGTAAATAATTCAATATAGGTCGCAAGTTTCTTAACCATATATTCCATCCATTTTTCATACATCTAGACCTCATGTTATCTTCTTGTAGCTAAGCATTTTTGGCCCTCAAGTATTCAAACCTTTCTCTATTTCCTTTACCCATGTTGTCTCTACAAGGTTATATAAGTTATGTCATTGTTAAGGATTCAAAAAACTTGATACCATATGATCAATAAACAAGGAAATTATAGGTTTTTCACATCATCAATTTTATTTCTATGATCCTTTATGGAATTTCTTTCTAACCTCTCTCACATTATCATAAAGAGAGCCATGTCTTTAGAAAGGCTACTATGGGCCTTTGTCCCTCTACCCTATGAAAATATTTTTTCCTCATATTACCTATATAGAAATCTCTATCATAGTCTTATTTGGATGGATATAAGGCTTGTACTATGTCAACCAATGGAACTATGTTTCTTACTATAACCTACATAAAATAATTAGCTAACAATGAAATTTTGAAATTGTCTCCCAAATAGAACCCATTATATAATGGGTCTCAATTTGAACTGGTGAATTAACCCTTTAACTACAATTCAGTTTCTCCTTTTACCAACTGACTTACTTAGAGACAAGTAAATTTAATTTTTAGGCTAGTGGACTTCCAATATGTTCATGTTCTAATTATTGGATGATATGTTTGATGTGAGGTATACAAAAAAATATTGGAATAGAGAAGCTAGTCACTGTTGACATATATTTGTCGTATTATTCCTATCACCCCAAATGTTATATATAACTCAACTCTACAAA
Organism: Pinus albicaulis; assembly: GCA_034641835.2. NCBI lineage: Eukaryota > Viridiplantae > Streptophyta > Pinopsida > Pinales > Pinaceae > Pinus > Pinus albicaulis. The sequence goes on along the minus strand of JAXQQM020079050.1, from coordinate 94,334 downwards.
TCCTATGTTGGGCATGCAAGTAATATGGATGCCAAGAATGAGAGAATCAATAAATCGATTCTTATTCTAATACCAATTCTACAGTGTATGGATTACAAATCTTATCAATGTCAAAAAAAGTTGCACATTTTATTCTTATTTCAATTCCAACCAATTAATCTTTGAGATGCAATTGATTTCATTGGAATAATTAGGTATTACTATACATGTTATTTCTCACAGACACATGCACATACAATTTATCCAAAATTTTATTCTACTCTAAAGGAAAGATATAATGACAATTATGTGTTATAGAATGAAGCATCACTTCAACATGAAACAAGATAGATATCATTTACATGGTGTAATATTCCCAATTAGCTTTCATCTAGTTCAAATATTAAAGTTTTTTTTTCTTAGTTAGAAGAATAAGAGGGTAGGGAGACCCATAAATCTCCTTAGTAGGAATAAAATCACTCCAAATGTTAATGGAGGTCATCAAAGTAGGTGGATAAAGTACCCTTATGTGTGAATAAGGGAGGAAGCCTGTGGAATGGGTCAACTTTGACCAAATCAATAGTGTTGGTATGGAGGGAGTGGGCATTCAATGAGAGAAAACACAGTTTTGGAGGGACATTCCTTGCCTGGAAGTAGTGGCTTTAATGAGTGGTTCCCAAGGTGAGGAAGCTGACCAAGCATATAACGAAGGGAATGGTAGCCATGAGAGGCATTCAAAATATTATTTATGTTTGGGTCTTATGAATTCTTGCGTGCTTCAGTTGTTTAGAAGAGTTTGTTGTATTGTTTAGTACAAGGTTATTTCCAGGGGGGAATCCCACACTTTACCTAGGGGGACTTCGAGTGCCCACTCAAGAGAGCTATTCTAAGCTTAATTTCCACCATCTGACATTGGGCCTAGTAGCTACTTTCAGCCACAGTGAAGTCTCCTTCAAGAACTATGTTATTTTGAAGGGTGTTGTAGTGGAGGGTTGAGAAACCATATTTATGACCTATTTTCCTAGTGAGGGGATCAAACCTTCATCTGGAAAGCTAGGGAAGGAGAAAAATATGGTTGAGGTACTGAAAAGGTACTCCAACATTTCTGTATAACAACAACATTTATGGTTTTAGTGTATTTTGGCATTGCAGGCTTGCTTCCCTAGTTTGAGTGATTTGTTACTCAACATATTCTATATTTTTTCTGTTGTGATACATAATATCATGGATCTATGATTTTATCATGTGTTTTTATTGATATTTTTTGTACATTCCATTTTTTAGGTTCAATATTGCTACTTTTCCTAATTTGGAATATTACACATGGGAAAATTGATTCTTAGTGTTGAAGTATATAAATGATATATATATATATATATATATATTGGATCATTATATTATTATTCATCCATATTGATGATTTTATAGTGGAAAAAGTGGAGGAAACAACCCATAGGACAATTTTTATTGGCGGGTCCCAGTTTGGTGAATGGGGTTTAAAATCTACCAAAAGCACTCTGAGGCATCAAATGGATTTTTTTGGGGGGTGAAAATTTTCCTATTAAGAGAGAACCCCTTAAATTTTATTCTACATGAAAATGCCTTTTGAATGGTGTAATAATCACTTGAACTGGAGTCTATCTACAAAATCTATGCCACCTAGAAGTTGACCTTCCTGTTTTGACACCATGATTTAAGAAGATGCCAAGATAGTGTTGGAAATTGTAAACAGGTTAAGTATTCATAATGACCTATTTGTAATCATGGAATTTTATACTTTGTATAAGGAAATAAAAATAAAAATAAAATATTTTATATTTTATATTATGTAAAGCATGGGTTTCGTGCTCAAGTCTAGGTCAAAAGCATGTTCTTTGTTCTTTTAGGTATTTCTAGGATAAATAAGAATTTATGTCATGTAATATAGTCCCATTTGGAAATTGTAACAAAATGGAAATATTTATTTTGTGAAGAAAATTCCACTTATTACTGCTAGACTAGGTAGGCCATAGTCAAGGAGAAGTCGACCTAAGGGAGGGCTATTCATCCCCTCAAGAAGGCTCTAAATACAAGGAGATTAACCTCATTTGAGACACACATCTAAAAAAAGGTTGATATGCAATAGAGAAGGAGAAAAATATATGGAAATGACGAAGAAAAAAATTCAAAGTGTCTTCAGATGATCTCTCTCTCTCCACACATGAAAATTTATGGTTTTGTTGCTGCTACTTGCAGGGGACCAAAATTGCAAGGCAGAATTTATGAGATGGAGTTGTAGGGCCAAGAATATGCGATGAAGTTGAAGTAGGTTGAATTTTGGGAGGTTATTTGAAGAATAATTTTCTAGGGGGTTGTCTTGGTGCTGGGGAGGATCTCGGGATTTGGACTTTGAGTCTTGGAAGTATCATTTTAAGAAGATTCTATAAGAAGAGAAGCATTCTTTTGGGGTTTTTCCTGATCTTGGAGCCTATATCGTGTGTAATTTTTCTTCTTCTAATCTTCATGGTTTTGGTAATTTCTTTATGAACAAGAAATAACAAAGTAATAAAAGGCCAACATATATCACAACTAATTATCAAGTTAACGAAAATCATATATAATACATAAGCCTCCTGATTTTCCAAAATGGTTTTAGAGCTAAGGTGTTGGAAGAAGACCAAATATCACATCTTAGTTGGGACTATGACAAGGGTTATAAGGAATGGTTTCAATTTTCTTGAGAATGATGCTACATATATCAAGGATGGCATATTTAATATCATCTCCAAGCTAAAAAAATAATAGATGGAAGTTTTTTCTTTGCTGTATTCGACATGTTGAAGGGTGAGAATATATGGGTTATTGAAAATGGTGCTTCCACACACATAATAGGAGAATTCAGTCAACTTCAAAGATTATCAAAAGGACCCCTCTCACATTCAATCAAAATTGGATACAAGAAGAGCTATCCAGTGAAAGGGATTGGATCTACATCATGTTGGAAATATTGTCATTGATGGAAAGCGAGTACAAAGGATTAACAGTAGAACTACCAGTGATAGCAGAGGCAGTAGAGGCAGCGAGGGCAGTTGAACAGCGAAGGCATAGGCATGTAGCAATTGAACAGGGAAGGCAGCAGAGGCAACGAAGGCTAAACCTTGTGCACATCTTATGAGCGTGGCTAACATTGATCTGGGATCAACAGTACCGCGGGGGCACAAAAAGTCCAATGGTTAACCCAAGGGGGTGCCTCCGCAGTTGACCCGCCCATCGGGCATTGACCGCAGATTGACGACTATCATTCACTACGGTAGCACAAGCCCGATCATCATTTCGTACCGAGGAGTGCCTCTGTATTGCCGTGAACTATGAATCGCTTTCCTAAATCCCAAAAGTACAGTTGTGGACCACCGTGATCAATGGATGAGAATTAAGGGAGATTGACGGCAAAGATTAAATCGCAATCGAGGTAGGAGGAATATGGCAATCAAGTGGGACCCGATTGTATATCGGACATCGCAAGAGGACGCGATGCGATGCGATCGCATATCAGACATCGCAAGTGAATGCGATAGCCACTGGATGGATGAGAAAAATTGCGATGCGATGTGGTGATGCGAAGGGACACGTGGCAACACAGCACAATATTGCACATCAGCAATGGTCAAACGATACATGGAACCAGAAATGACAAATAAGCGGAACAGTGAAGGCAAGATTACAAAACCAGTAAGTGTTTGTCGCACCGCTTTTGGAAGATAAGTGGTAAAAGGTGAAAAGAACGTGATAGGGTTAAGAAGGCAACACATGGCATTCTAAAACCACCTATTTTGCGTAGGTTGGGAAAAATTAAATAACATGCAACTTGGTGTGCGAATTCCGTCGGATTGCGAAGTTAAAAGAGGCGAAGTGCGATGACTGTTCGATTGATGAAAGGATGATGTGCATGTGGATATGCATAATGAACATTTACAAGAAAAGTGTGAGTGAACGCAGCTCAAAAGACACAGGTAACGAAAGAAATAGAATATTTATGAAGCAAAGCTAGAATAAAACAGCAGAAACTGAAAAGACAGTGATAGCAGCAGAAAAGACAAATATATGGCGAACCAAGAGCTGAAAGGGCTGAATTGAAATATTATTGTATCTGTAAATGTAAATGATTTAATTATTTTTATTGTATGTGATGCAAAGGCAAGTCTCCTTAGGCAAAGAAAAAATCCAATTTAATTCTAAAATGAGTAGACAGTGTTGTAACCTCCTGAAATGATGAGAGAGAAAATGAGATGGTGGAAGGCAAAGAGTCGTACCTGTTCACTTCATATTCCCTGTAGAATGCAAACAGTCAAAAAGCTATCTGTATAAAACATGAAATATCGGTATGCATAGTGTGGTGAGAGAGAGTGTAAGTAGAAGAAGGAGAAGAGAGAGGAGTTGTGAAGATCCAGAGATGATATAAAGAAAATTTGAAGGTTGGAAGGACAGCAGTAAAAAAGGAGAAAAACAGAGTTGATATCCAGGTAAATCAGCATATGATTTTTTTGTATAGTGAGGAAGTTGGTGCTTCCATATCAAGTTGTAGCTTGGTAGATGTCCAGTTGTAGCTGGCTGAGGTAGGAGCCTCCTGTAGGTTGTAGCCTGCAGAAAATAGATGGGAGTTGGAGCTTCCTTGCAAATTGTAGTTTGCAAAATTGAGGTAGTAGCCTCCTGTAGGTTGGAGCCTAAAGAAAATCAGTGGTGAGAGAGAGTTGGAGCTTGCCTTTGCATCACAACAATAATAAGATGTGGTTTTCTCCCTTATGGGTTTCCACTTATATATGTTGTCTATGTGCATGATTATTATGTGTTGACATTATGTATTTAATCTGCTTAATACTTGTTGCTCACTTATTAAGATTGTTGTTCCATTGTATATTAAGTTGATCATGAAATGAAGATGTAAATAAGTGTAAAAGAAAGTTTTACAAGACCTTGACTCTATTAAACTGATCCACCCCTCCTCTCAATTTAACCAAGGGTTCAAAAATTGGTATCAGAGCAGGTTCCTTCTGTATCATTTTAACAACTGGAAGGAGATCGTAGGTCCCCAATATGGCTAGTCTAGAAGGATGCTCAACAAATAAAGCCCCTTTGTTTACTGCTACAAATTATGCCTTCTGGAAAATAAGAATGAGGACGGACATAATGTCCCTAGGAATAGAAGTTTGGGCTGCTATGGATTTGGGATATGCCCCAAAGGAGTCTGACATAGAGAAAGAAGCCAAACAAGTTTTTATAGCTAATGCCAAAGTCGTGAATGCTCTCTTAAGTGGTCTGTGTGAGGCATAATTTATCAAAGTAATGTAGAACAAGACTGCCAAATAAATATGGGATACATTGGAAAGTATCCATGCGGGAGATAAAAAGATGAAGATGGCCAAAATACAAGTCTATCAAGCTCAATTTGAAAATATAAAAAGGAATGAAAAAGAAGATGTTGCCACCTTCTTCTTAAAGGTTGCAGAAATTGTGAATGATATGAAAGCTCTAGGAGAAACCATTAGAGAATGTGTAATTGTTCAAAATATATTGAGATCTTTAACATCCAGTTTTAATCCCAAGGTTTATTCCATAGAAAAAACAGCTGATTGGGAAACTTTGACCATGAACCAATTACTTGGAAACTCAACAGCCTATGAGATGAGACTTCCACAAAGGAAGTCAAATGTGAGGGAGGCAACCTTTAAGGCTGAGAAGAGCAAATAAGAAAATGAAGATACATGCTCATGCTCTGATGAAGAAGAGGCTAAATTTGTTAGAAGATTGGATAGAGGCTCAAGTAAGTATGAAGGTAAGCTTCCATTTAAATGCTTTAATTGTGGAAGAGTTGGGCACTATGCATCAAAGTGTCCTTACAAGAAAAAAAATAATAAGAATCAAGAGACAAAGAAAACCAAAACAATATCTAGGCGAAAGGGAAGAGATTCAATAGAAAATCACTTTATGCTCAGCAACATAGCAATGCATCTGAAAACTCAGATGAATCCTCAAATAAAGAAGGAACCTCTGAATTTGTGTTGATGGCCAAGGAAGATTCTGAAGGATTCCTTCTAGAAGATGAGGAATAAGGTGAGGTAGATCTTGAGGGGGAGCTATGAAGTGCCTTGGAGGAAATAGACAGACTTAAACTCAAGTGTAGAAAATAGAAAGATGTTCTTCTCAAATATGTAAAAGAGGTACCAAATTCATAAGACCTCATTAAATTGAAAGTAGAACTTGAAGAAGCTAACAAGGTGGAAGTCACGTTACTAAAGCAAATTAAGGATACAATTTAGAAGCAACAAAAATTGGAAGAAGAAGTAGTATGCCTGAGAAAAAAATTAGAACACATCCCAAAGGAATTGACAATGAACACTCCTTGAATGACAAGCACTGAACAGTTGAATAAAATACTAAATGCTCAAAGATCTCCTCTCATAAAGACTGGGATAGGTTACAAAGGAGAAACTAACAAATCCAAGGTAGAGGATAACCAGAATATCAATTTTGTGAAAGCTGTAAAAGAAAAAATTAACTCTCAGCAATCTGAGATTATTACAGCTAGAAGACTGATAGAAGAATGGAGCAGGGGGTGTAAGCAGCTCAGAGATGAGGTTTCCTCCATGGAGACCTCGAAGAAAGCAGACATTGAAAGGAATGATGAAGCAGCTCAAAAAGGAACCACAAAAGCAGAAGCCATCAAGAACTTGATGTGTGATGAAACAAATAGAAACAAGCAACAACATCAAGAGACAAAGAATGAGAGGAAGAAGCAAGCTGTTGAAAAAAGTTCAATTGTTCCTAAAGATCAATTGAACAAGATCGGAAGATCTCAAAGGATATTATTTCCTCCTATGAGAAATGTCACTTGTTTTTCTTGTCACAAACTGGGACATATTTTTGCATACTGTCAAACAAAGATAATCGATTTCAACCAGCAAAGGATGCAGAAATTGAAAAGACTACCTCAAGAAAATAAATGTAGAGGACAACCCTTCACTAGGTACACTAATTGTTTCCATGGGTATTGTTTGTGTTGTAAGGGGTTCGGCCATAAATCCATGGAGTGCAGAACGTATGGAAAAAGACTAATGTTTAAAACCTCAAGGAGATTCATGAACAATGGATAAGTCAGTCGTATACATAATCCATTCAGAAACATAATTAAATGCTTTGAATGCCATCAAATCGGGCACAAGTCTAACAAATGTCCTCTCAAAGAATGTGGTCCATATTATCTGAAAAGGTACCAAATGAATAGCTGCATGCGGTGGAAAAAGAAGTTGAATAAGTGTGACCTGGCTCTAATAGCTCAAGATCAGAAAAGTCAATGGTATATGGACAGTGGTTGCTCAAAGCATATGACTGGAGATCGAAGCAAGTTTGTAACCTTTGATGAAAATAAATCTGGAAATGTTGCATTTAGAAATGATAAAGCAGGGAAAATCAAAGGAAATGGCTCAGTCAGTCTGAATAATGGAAGAGGAGAGGCTGAAGATGTAATATTTCTGGATGGGCTGAAAGAAAATATGCTAAGCGTTAGTCAAATGTGTGATAAAGGCTATGAGGTCCTTTTCAAAGCCCAATATTTTGAGGTAAGATAAAGAACCACAAGAAATACCTTGATCAAAGGTGTTAGAAAAAAAATTAATGTCTATATAGTGAAAGAAGAGAATGAATCATGCCACATAAGAAAACTTGACGAATCATGGTTATGGCATAGAAAATTGGGACACCTAAACTTTGACCACATCATCAGTATGACCAAGAAGAATGCAGTCAGAGATATTCTTGCAATAAAGAAGCCTCCAAATACCATATGTAAATCCTACCAACTGGGCAAGCAAACCCGCACATCTTTCAAGACCAAAGAGAAGCTAGCTACAAGTAGGCCTCTTCAGCTTGATCACATGGACCTGTGTGGACCTTCAAGAACTAATGCACCAGGTGGAGAATATTATTTCATGCTAATAATAGATGATTTTATCAGATTAACGTCGGCGGCATTTCTCAAATATAAATCTGAAGCAATTGAGAAACTCAAGATATTCAAGGCATTGGCAGAAAATCAAACAGGATGCAAGATAAAATGCATCAGATCAGATGGAGGAGGTGAATTCACAAACTATTATTTTTTAGATCTATGCAATAAACATGGGATAAAAAAATAGTTTACAATTGTAGGTACACCTCAACAGAATGGAGTGTTAGAAAGACAAAACAGGTCAGTACAACAGATTGCCAGAGCCATGATGCAAGAAAGTAACATTCCCCAAACCTATTGGGCAGAAGAAGTACACACAACTGTTCATATTCTCAACAAAGCTCATCTAAGACCAATTTGTGATAAGACTCCTTACGAATTATGGCATGGTAAACCAGCAACAATGAAGCACTTTAGAGTATTTGGAAGCAAGTGTTTCATAAAAAATGATGATGAAAAACTGGGGAAGTTTGATGCAAGATCTTATGAAGGAATATTTTAGGATATGCATCCAAGAGTAAGGGTTACAGGTGTTACAACAAAAGACTGCACAAAATTGTGGAAAGCATTGACGTAAGAGTTGACGAAGATCTACCAAACAGTACAAGAAACACAAGCTGCAACAATCCTCTTGATGATCATGAAGCCGAGAACCAAGATAATGATGAACATAACAAGGCATCAGAAGATACTGAATTAAACTCAAAGGGTCCTTCAAGATACACTCAAAATAACCATCCAGAAGATCAAATCATTGGGGACAAAAGTGTGGGAGTCCAGACAAGAAGACAGCTTGTTGAACAAACATAAGAAGTATACCTAGCCATGCTATCTCAAATAGAGCCAAAGAAGTTTGAAGAAGCCAGCAAAGACAAAAACTGGGTAAATGCTATGAATGAAGAACTGGACCAAATTGAGAAGAACAATACCTGGGAATTAATTCCAAGACCCATTGGGAAAAATGTCATTAGCACAAAACGGATATTCAAGAATAAGATGAATGAACAAGGGCAGGTAATCAGAAATAAAACTAGACTTGTATGCAAGGGATATTAACAAATTGAAGGACTTGATTATGATGAAAACTTCACCCCTGTAGCTAGGATGGAAGCAATCAGAATGTTTTTGGCCTTTGCATGCTATCATGATTTCAGGGTATATAAAATGGATGTGAAGTCTACCTTCTTGAATGGAGATTTAGAGGAAGAAGTCTACATGGAACAACCTAAAGGATTCTCATTAACAGAGAGACATGACTATGTGTGCCGATTAAGGAAAGCATTATATGGTTTGAAACAAGCTCCTCGTGCATGGTATTGAAGGCTGGACAAATACTTGCAAAAACAAGGGTTTAAGAAAGGAGGAGTAGATAGCAATTTGTACATAAAGGCTAATGAAGATGAACTCTTAATTTTAATAGTATATGTAGATGACATCATGTTTGGTAGCAACAAAGATGAGTTAGCAAAAGGATTTTCTGAAGAAATGAAATTAGAATTTGAGATGTCAATGATTGGAGAGCTAACTTTTATTTAGGACTTCAAATTCAACAAAAGAACACAAGAATATTCATTTTGCAAGAAAAGTACTTAAAAGAAATGTTGAAAAAGTTTCAAATGGAAGACTGCAAACCTGTGTCAACTCCCATGATTACTGGATGCAAACTATGTGCTAATGATGGATCAACAAATGTAGATCAAAAAATTTAGAGATCCATGATAGGAAGTCTGTTATATCTAACTGCTTCCAGACCAAACATTATGTTGGCAGTAGGACTTGTGGAAAGATATCAAGCAGCACCAAAACAAAATCACTTACTTGCAATCAAGAGAATATTTATATGTCTACAAGGAACCTCACATTATGGAATATGGTATCCAAAAGGAAAAAGTTTCACATTGACATCATACACAAATGCATATTGGGCTAGTTGTGTGGATGACAGGAAAAGCACAAGTGGAGGTACATTTTATTTGGGAAAAAGTATGGTGGCATGGCTAAGCAAGAAGCAAACTTCTATCTCTTTATCTATAGTAGAAGCAGAATACATAGTAGCAACAACATGTTGCACACAAATAATGTGGATGAAACAAACTCCCCAAGACATGAAGGTAAGCATTGATGAACCCATCTCTATCAAATGTGGTAATACAAGTGCAATAAGTATATCAAAAAATCATGTACTTCATTCAAAAACAAAGCACATCCCAATAAAGTACCACTTCCTTAGAGAAAAAGTAGCACAGAAATTAGTGAAGTTGGAATATGTACTGACTAAGGAACAAACAACAGACATATTCACAAAACCTCTTGCTAAAGAACCATTCGAATATATAAGAGACAAACTAGGGGTAGTGTCTGCATATGTTACTCTCTAATATGATTAGAAATTCATATGTATATATATATATATATATATATATATATATATATATATATATATATATATATATATATATATATATATATATATATATATATATAAAGGTTGCATATAAGGAACGGGGTTAGTGCGGTAGACAAGTGATAATATGTATCAGACAAGAAAGCATCATTCCAGGGCAAGAGCAGTCAATAAAATTGTAACAAAATGAGCTAGAACATTTGAGCAGTGCATGGAACAGGTCCTCAAGATCAGAGTATTATGAAAAGATAGAAACCACACTGGGAAAAGCACAACCCTTTTCCATTGTTTTCAAAGGGGGAGGAAAAGCTAGCAAAATAAAAAAGGCTCTTTTGTAAAGAAGGCAATGGAAGAAAGACAAGATAATTCTCAGAATGAAAGGGGGAGGAAGTCTTGAAGGAAGTATCGAATTATTGGTGGAAGTGTTGCCATCAATGCCAAAGGGGGAGACTGTTGGAAATATTGTCATTGATGGAAAAGGAGTAGAAATGAGTAACACTAGAATTACTAGTGATAGCAGAGGCAGTAGAGGCAGAAAAGGCAACAGAGTTAGTAAGGGAAGTTGAACAGCAAAGGAATAGGCGTGCAATAGTTGAATAATGAAGGCAGCAGAGGCAGCGAAGGCTAAACCTCATGCACGTATTATGAGCGTGGTTAATGTTGAACTGGGATCAACGATACCACAGGGGCACAAACAACCCGATGGTTAACCCAAGGGGGCGCCTCCGGAGTTGACCCACCCATCAGGTGTTGACCGTAGATCGATGGTTGTCATTCACTGCAGTAGCACAAGCCCGATGATCATTCCGTATCGAGGAGTGCCTCCATAGTGCCATGAATTGGGACCCGATTTCCTAAAGCCCAAAAGTACAGTCGTGGAATAGCGTGATCAACGGATGAGAATTAAGGGAGATTGACGACAGAGATTAAATCGCAATCGGGGCAAGAGGAATATCACAATCAAGTGGGACCCGATCACATATCAGACATCGCAAGCAGATGCAATGTGATGCGATGCGATCGCATATTGGAAATTGCAAGAGAATGCGGTAGACGCTAGATGGATGAGAAAAATTGCGATGCGATGTGGTGATGTGAAGGAACATGTGGCGGCACAGCGCAATATCACACATCGGCAATGGTCTAACAATACATGGAACCAGAAATGACAAATAAGCGGAAAAGTGAAGGCAGGATTACAAGACCAGTAAGTGTTTGTCGCACCGTTTTTTGAAGATAAGTGGTAAAAGGTGAAACAAATGCGATAGAATTAAGAGGGTGACGTGTGGAATTCTAAAACCACTATTTTTCGTAGGTTGGGAACAATTAAATAACATGCAAGTTGGTGTGCGAACTCTGTCGGATTGGGAAGTTAAACCAGGCAGAGTGCGATGACCATTCGATTGATGAAAGGATGATGTGCATGTGGATATTCATAACGAACATTTACAAGCAAAGTGTGAGTGAACGCAGCTCAAAAGACATAAGTAACGGAAGAAAAAAAATGGTTATGCAGGAGAGCTAGAATATAACAGCAGAAACTGAAAAGACAATGATAGCAGCAGAAAATATAAATATATGGCGAACCAAGAGTTGAAAGTGCTGAATTGAAATATTATTGTATTTGTAAATGTAAATGACTTAATTATTTTTATTGTATGTGATGCAAAGGCAAGTCTCCACAGGAAAATCAAAACTCCAATTTAATTCTAAAATGAGTAGATAGTGTTGTAACCTCCTAAAATGATGAGCGAGAAAATGAGATGGTGGAAGGCAAAGATTCGTGCACGTTCACTTCATATTCCCTGTAGAATGCAAACAATCAAAAAGCTATCTATATAAAACATGTAATATCGGTATGCATAGTGTGGTGAGAGAGAGTGTAAGTAGAAGAAGGAGCATAGAGAGGAGCTGTGAAGATCCAGAGATGATATAAAGAAAATTTGAATGCTGGAAGGACAACAGTAAAGAAGGAGAAAAACAGAGTTGATATCCAGGTAAATCAGCATATGATTTTATTGTACAATGAGGAAGTTGGTGCTTCCATATCAAGTTGTAGCTTGATAGATGTCCAGTTGTAGCTGGCTGAGGTAGGAGCCTTCTGTAGGTTGTAGCTTGCAGAAAATAGATGGGAGTTGGAGCTTCCTTGCAAGTTGTAGCTTGCAGAATTAAGGTAGTAGCCTCCTGTAGGTTGGAGCCTACAAAAAATCAGTGGTGAGAGGGAGTTGGAGCTTGCCTTTGGATCACAACAATAATAAGATGTGGTTTTCTCCTTTATGGGTTTCCACTTATAACTGTTGTCTATGTGCATGATGATTTGTGTTGATATTTTGTATTTAATATCCTTAATACCTGCTACTCACTTATTAAGATTTTTTTACAATTGTATATTAAGTTGATCACAGAATGAAGATGTAAATAAGTGTAAAAGAAAATTTTACAAGACCTTAACTGCATTAAATTTATTCACCCCCCCTCTCATTTTAACAAAGGGTTCAACACATCGTTGGAGCTCGAGTCTAGTGATAGTATCCACCTCAACAATATTCTATATGTTCCATGTTTGAAGAAAATATTTTAATTTCTTGTCTAGAGGATACAAGTGATGGAATTTCTTCTATTCATATCAAGATTTTGGTTTTTGGTATGGGCTATATTATTGATAATTCTAGGGTGATTGGATTATATATACTTTTTACACCTCTATCTTAATCCCTAGTCTAGTTGGATGTAAGCCCTTTTGAGCTTTGGCATAGAAGGTATGGACATATTCTCTATAACATTTTTTCGTTTCTAAGTCAAATTGTCAGTGGCATCCCCGAATTAAAGGAAGAACATGAAGGGACCTATAAGGGATGTGCTTTAGGAAATAATATGAAGAAATTTGCCACAAGTGATACCAAATATAACAAATTTTTAGATCTCATACACTTATATGTGCGTGGACTTATGACAGTAAAATATCTTGGTGGGAATTAATATTATGTGACCTTCATTTATAATTCCTAAACGAAAAATTAGCTATAATTCCTTAATAACAAGGATAAGGTATTTGATATCTTTTAAGAATTGAAGAATGAAGTGGATAATCTAACCTAGATAAATATCAACAATTTGAGGTACACCAATGGTGGCGAATACACCTCCAAATAAATAAGAATTCTGCAAGGAAGCATGGATTAAAATGGAGCTAATCGTTCCTTATAATCCTGAACAAAGTTGTGTGGCTAAAAGGAAGAATAGAACATTTTAAGAATGTTTTAGGGACATGCTACATGAACAAGATCTCCCACAATTCCTATGAGGATAGGCATGTGTGATAGCTGTTTACTTGAAGAACCAAAGTCCTCAAAATATCCTCAACAATATGACTATAGATGAAGCATTTATAGTAAATAAGCCAAGTGTGGATCATCATTAAATATTTGGATATCATGTGTATATTGATATACATAAGGAAAATAGAAAGAATTTGGACCCTTCCAATATAAAGGTAATCTTTGTTGGGTATAGTGCTTCACCAAAGGCATGCAAAATATATGTTAAGGAGGATTGTCGAATTGAAGTAGGAAAGCATGTCATATTTGATGAAAGTATAACTTACAGGAAATAAAAATATGTTTGAGTCGACTCTGATGAAGACGAGATACCTATATTTGAGGATACCTAGAGGGACAGTGATGGTCAAGATCAAAAATCTACTCAAGGATATGTTTAAGGTGTTAGTGTCAATATTTTCATCTTATCCCTAGTGATCAAATGGACTCTTATCATGTCTTGTTAGGGTCCCATAGTCATTTTTTTATCATTTCACTAGGTCTTCAAGAAAAAATTTGGTCACTGGGCATTAGGTTTAGGATTATTTTCCACTCTTTCCAAAATTTAAAATTGTTGGTCCATGTCATCAAATAAGTTGAGTATATAATTATTCAGAGATTTTCATCATCATTTTAGTCATCTCCACCATGATATAATTCAGTTTAGAGTATTCATTAGGTCATTACAGTTTTTCGTCCCCAAACTGCCATTTCATGCATAAAATCTGGCAAATTGGAAGAGTGGTAATAAAGAAAGTTTCTTCAATAAATGTCAATTTTTAAATGTATTTTTATATTTTCATATGTTAAGAACTTAAGGTTCCAAAAATTTGTAGTTCAATGCTTCAAGGAGGATTCAAAATTTTCAGATTACAAAAATCCAAGGTTGTGAAGTCAAAAATAAGAATGATATTCATGCTACAAAAAGTCATGTGGAGCCCATTATAACTTAAAAAAAGTCATTCCATGCTTATAAAAGGGAAAAAAAAGTCACAAAGAAATTTCATTTACATTACTCTTGCCCCTAATTATCACGATCCTCCTTCATTTGGTGAGAAAAAATGTGTTTTTTAGCTAAAAGTGGAGAAAATTGGAGGCATTGCTCATCCGCGAACTGCACTGCGCATCTGGAGGAGGTGTTGCACATCTGTGAATTGCGCTGCACATGGGGCAGAGTTTCCCTAACTTGCCCAAAAAATCACCAAATTCAAATTTTCAGCTTCCATTCATGGGTTTTCATCTTCCAAGCATTAAAACAAGTAATTATATCCATTTTATTCCCTACCTTCCTTTGCAAACCAAGAAGTGATAAAAATCTTAGTTCCCTAGGGTTTTATAGGAATTTCATGCTTTTCATTTAAAAATGATCAATTGATGTTGTGAAACACTAGTACCATTATCCCTCCACCTTTGTTTTCTAGTTATAAATCATTCCCATTTTTTTGCAACATTTCCATACAAACCCTGACCCTCTTCTACCAAATTGGGCCACTTTCTAGCTAGGACTGTGTTTGAAATTACCTAGTTCCCTTCCCTCACTCATTTTATTTTATTTCACTCCCAAAACATTCCTAGGATCCTTACCCCTCTCCCTAATTTTTTTCTACCACCATCCCTTCCGTAACTCCCTCATTTAATTCCCTTCATTCACTTTTCCCTATTTTTCCCCTCCTATCATCTAGGGTCTTCAAATCATGGAAGGAGATGTAATATTCCCAAATTTCCACATCATATTTGGAATATTAGAGTCCTTGATTTTATTAATGAACTAAGAAAATAAAAGGGTCGAGGGACCCATAATTCTTAGTATGAATAAATATCCACTTTTGTGTGTGTGAATGTGGATTAATTAAGCCTAGATCTACATAATAAGGTAGTTGAGCAACTACTAATGTGAATGGAATTAGAGATCATGTCTCATTTATGAGATAGATCATGGAGGTTGACATAGTCAACTAAGATCTTGAAGATGTGAAACAGAATATCATGGAAAATTCATGATAAAGTGATGGAGGATGTTCTACAATTAAAGCACAGATGATGGAGAGGTTGTACATTGCAACTAGACATGATGGTTGATTTGGTCAAAGAGCGCAGTGAAAATTGGAGGATATTTTCCACATGAACATCGTAGTCTATATGAGGGCCAAGGCATGAGAAGAATCAAACATTATATAAAGAAGATGAAGGAAAGGATGGAGGTATGCTGGTTATTCTTGATGTAAGGATCTTTTCAGATCTGGAATTGTCATGTGACATTCCATTGCTTTCTCGGGTTGTTTAGCAAAGATTGCAAGTGTTGTTTAGCACAGGGTGTTCCTGGTCAGGAATTCCACCTATTTATTAGAGTAGCTCTAGAAAGAGTATTGTACTTCATTCTACATTAGGCATTGATGCCAAATCTCTTTTCCTACTTTTTGCAGAACATCCATATTTAGAAATTGCAAATTTCTAAAGATCAGTTTGGAAGGTGGAAGTTGTCTTCAGTACCTCAGTTGGAGAACTAGTGAGGGTTTATTCCTATCACCTTGGGATTATATATCAGCTTCCCAGAGCTTCATTTAATATCTAGCATCAGGCCAAAATTTATTGACCTCCTAGCAGCAATATTTCCTTCAGGAATTACACTGTCCAATTTGCAGATCCAAAAGGAGGAAGGAAGTTACTAGCATTTCAGCTAGTAATCTTGTGAGGGATCATTCCCTCACATTTCCATCAGTATTACCATTAGCCTGGAGTTTATTGTAGCATTTTTCAGTAGGCAGAAAGCCTCTCTTTCGATCACACCACAGTTTCTATTGGAAGTTGTGTTGCAGCAGCTGTAATCATTATCAGAGGATTGAGAAGCTAGATCTAAAGCTTCTAGCTTGTAGATCTGAAGAAGGGATCAACCGTTAAAGCTTAGATATGATATTGCAACATATTTCAGCCATATATCTGACATATCTAGCTTCATATCTGTATTTCCTAGTAGATCAATGATCAAATCCTAGGGAGGTGATTTTCCAAAGTTGTAGATCTGGAAAATCCTTTCTGGGTTATCTTGGGAATCCATCACATCGGCTAGATCTTGAATCTTGGCATCATCTGAGCTCCATATTTGAGTAGATCCACATTTTACTTTTCAGCCTGTAGCTATATTTTCATAATCTGGTGAAGGGACAGCGTAGTATTTGCTTCAGTGCCTCTCCAGTTACGCTGTACCTATTGTACATTGTGTAACTTAATTATCTCCATATAATAAAATGGCTAAGCTTCTCTGTAAATTTTGATGTTTTCTTAAGATTTATTGTTTACTTAGTTGCAGTCCTTATATTTTGTTTATGTATTACTACATTCTCCCTTTTGGGATATTACAGTGGTATCATAACATGATCTTTGGCTCAGCTTGTGGACACTTCATCTTTTACATCAAAAAAAGAAGCAGATAGATGAGATCTATCATGGAGAATGAAAATTTTGCCACTCCTTTCTTTATATCCATTCAAGATCTCTCCAAGGAGGCAATCTAATGAAGAAGGAAGGAAAAAAAGAAGATCTAAGAAGAAGAATTGAACAGGAAGGTCCAAGCACTTGCTATCAGCAGAAAATAAAACCAGAGAATCATAGATATCCTCATAGATCCACTATGCCCACTTTCTTTGGAGAAGGTGAGAGGTGTAGAAATGAAGAAAGAAGAACACCTGAGACTCATAAGACTCTTAGTATGTATCTTGAAGAGTACAAAGCACAGTCTAGTGCATTCAAGGAGAAGTTAACTCTCAAAAAATTCTTCAAAATCAAAGAAGAAAGAGGATCCTACAGCAGAAATAGAAGAAAGAGGCATAATAGATTCCATTTGCCTACATTTTATGGATCTTCATCTAGCACTATTAAGGCTTGGAGGAGAGAGTTAGATGCATTTTTCAGGCTACATCCTGTAGCTGAAGGAGAGGATGTTCAAATTGCAGCACTTCATCTTTTAGGTGAAGCCAATGATTGGTGGTTTGGGCACATGGAGCATGCAAAGGTGACATTTCCTAAGGAGGAGGATGTTGATATTGTCACTCTGGAATAATAGTCACTACATTCACCACCAGCTGCAGAAGTACTTTCATCTAGGGATACTTTTAAGGATGGAATATTATCTTGAAGTTTAAACCGTTGGCAAATTTCACTAGTCCCTAATATGTGAACTATAAAATTTTATTGATATGTTTGTAAAATTATAAAAATTATAATGATTTTATATATAGTCTCTATATAATGTTGGCTATTTTTAAGGTAAAATAATTTTATATTGTAAAATTTGGGCGAATCATTTTTACAAAAAAATGGAAATTGGAGAATCTTTATTTTTGGAAAAATCATGGAAAATTAGCCCACCTACGAATATTAGCCCCTAAAATTTTCCACACTTGCATCCGAAGAAGATACACTTGCAACTTTGCAAGATATTATTGAGCTCTTGACACATAAAGTCCCATGCATGATTCATAAGATGCATGATGAGGAGGAGGAAGATTCCAGTGCTGGTACACTTGGAGAAAAGCAGCCATCACTCTTACCAACAGTTGGAGACACTATTGTCACGGTTGGAGGAAATCTTGTGTTATGGAAAGAGGTTCCCACACATTAGTTGATCCAAGGTATGCATGAAATTTCATCACATATTGTTTCAGTAGATCTTATTGAAACTTATGAGGTTATGCCATCAGGGGCAATGCATAACCAAGGGTTAAAACATAGTGCTGATTTGAAGCAACAACATATCACAGCGCAGAGGACCCTTGATCTAATCAAGGAGGAGGTTAAGAACTATCCTAGTTCATCATTGTTGAGATACATTCAACCCTTTGAGTTGAAGTGTAGATTTAAAAAAAAAGGGATGAGCATAATCCTATGTACAATAACTAGTTATGGGATCAGTGTTGTGCCTTTCTTTGAAACGACACATATATTATCATGCAGATCTACAACGTTGTCACTTAGTATTTGTTAATATGAGGAGGGACATGATTCTTGGAGCATTATGAAGGTAGTTTCACTCATGAATTAATGGAGGTAAAGATGATAAATGGTAGACATGTTGAGATGATAAACCTTTTCTCCTTTCTAGATGACCCTTTCTCAATGAGCATCTCACACCTCAAAGAGAAACCTCTACCTGTAGCAGATCCAAAAATTCATTGGTTTTGGAGGGCCTTTGGTGAAAAGAGAATCCCATTAAGATATCTCATTGGAGGTGCACTTCAAAATTTCATGAACTGAAAGGTTCTTCATCAGTTTGGGGAAGATGGTGTTCTATAAAGTGAGGATACCATGATTATGCAGCACATCACTCATCTTCCATATTGGGGTGAGTAGGTGAGAATGATAAGCAAGAGGTTGCATGACCACTTGCAGATTTATGACATGGGCCAGCAAGCTTGGTTATGTTGGTTTCCCTTGGGAGATTCTTGTCACTACCCAAAGGCTCCTATTTCTTTGATCCATGCCTTGAGGAACACTTATGAAATGAAGAAGGAGGCATGGCTGCGTTGGCTACTCTTGGGTGAGTATGGTTACCACCCAATAGCTCATATTTTTCTGATTCATGCCTTGCGTATCAATGATAGAATGCAACAAAGGAATGCATGTTCAGTTTTGTTTCACTTGAGAGAGATTGGAAACCACATGACATCTCCTATGTCTATGTGTTTTGTATTGAGTAAAGCTTGGCATGATGCTCTCATGATGTGCGTTGATGATGTTTCTTTATATTGGGCTGATGTGACATTCCATATGTCCATTAGTATGTTTTTACTTCATGATGCACATGAGGAGGAGAGAAAGCAGCAAGATCTATTGTTTCTTTGGCTGCTTTTGGGGGAGTTTGGCTTGTCCATATTGCATGGAGGAGATGGAGGATGGCAGCAAAGGGCCTTAATCCAGTGGTTACTATTAGGAGAATATGGTTTGACATATTTTTCTTCCCATATAGCTCCTTTCCTTCTTCTTTTCCTAACCCTGGAATGATGCTTGGATCCAATAAGGCCAATAGGGCTAAGCATGAGAGCATGTAAATGCTCAATCAAATTCATAAAACATGGGATGGAGAGATGTATTGTGAGATGGAGCTTTTCCTTTGTGGAAAGAGCTACTTTATTTTATGCATCTCATGTATTAATGATGATGTTGGAAATCATATGATTGTCACTTGGTACTTCATGGTGGAAGGCAGATATGTAACCATACAGTTAGAGGTCATTCTATGTAATGTTGAAAGACAACTTTGGAACTAAACATGCATAACACATTGCAGAAAATGGGGGAAGCCTTCCTTATGGGGATGCCATTTGGAGGAGAATAGATGGCTTTGCATATAATTTTGGAGTTGCTTGAGGACAAGCAACATTTTGTCGGGGGGGGGGGGGGGGTGGGGGGGGTGGGGGGACTGTAATATTCCCAAATTTCCACATCATATTTGGAATATTAGAGTCCTTGATTTTCTTAATGAATTAAGTAAATTAAAAGGGTGCAGAGACGAATAATCCTCAGTACGAATAAATATCCACTTTTTTTGTGTGAATGTGGATTAATTAAGCCTAGATATGCATAATAAGGTAGTTGAGCAACTATTAATGCGAATGGAATTGGAGATCATGTCTCATTTATGAGATAGATCATGGAGGTTGACACAGTCAACTAAGATCTTGAAGATGTCAAACAGAAGATCATGGAAAAGTCATGATAACGTGATGGAGGATGTTGTGCAATTAAAGCACACATGATGGAGAGGGTGTACATTGCATCTAGACATGATGGTTGGTTTGGTCAAACAGTTCAGTCAAACATGGAGGATCTTGTCCACATGAAAAACACAATCTAGATGAGGGCCAAGGCATGGGAAGGCTTAAACATTATATAAAGAAGATGAATGAAAGGATGGAGGTATGTTGGTTATTCTTGATGTAAGGATCTTCTCAAATCTGGAATTGTCATGTGACATTCCATTGCTTTCTCGAGTTGTTTAGTAGAGATTGCAAGTGTTGTTTAGCACAGGGAGTTCCTGGTTAGGAATCCCACCTATTTCTTAGAGTAGCTCTAGAAAGAATATTGTACTTCATTCTACATCAGGCATTGGCACCACATCTCTTTTCCTTCCTTTTGCAGAACATCCATATTCAGAAATTGCAGATTTCTGAAGATCAGTTTAAGGTGGAAGTTGTCTTTAGTACTTTAGCTGGAGAACTGGTGAGGGCTTATTCCTATCACCTTGGGCTTATATATCAGCTTCTCAGAGCTTCATTTCAGATCTCGCATTAGGCCAAAATTTATTGACCTCCTAGCAGCATCATTTCCTTCAGGAATTACGCTATCCAATTTGCAGATCCAAAAGGAAGAAGGAAGTTACTAGCATTTCAGCTAGTAATCCTATGAGGGATCATTCCCTCACATTTCCATCAGTCTTACCATCAGCCTAGAGTTTATTGTAGCATTTTTCAGCAGGAAGAAGGCCTCTCTTTCCCTCATAACACAGTTTCTATTGGCAGTCTTTCTGCAGCAGCTGTAATCATTATTGGAGGATTGAGAAGCTAGATCTAGAGCTTCTAGCTTGTATATTTGAAGAAGGGATCAACCCTTCAAGCTTAGATATGATATTGAAAAATATTTCAGCCATCTATTTGACATATCTAGCTTTAGATC
The DNA here is from genome assembly GCA_034641835.2 of Pinus albicaulis. Classification (NCBI taxonomy): domain Eukaryota; kingdom Viridiplantae; phylum Streptophyta; class Pinopsida; order Pinales; family Pinaceae; genus Pinus; species Pinus albicaulis. The sequence continues at coordinate 72,985 of JAXQQM020079050.1, read as the reverse complement.
TTTATTTCCCAATAGATGAACGATCAAATCCTAGGGAGGTGATTTTCCAAAGTTGTAGATATGAAAATCCTTTCTGGGTTATCTTGGGAATCCATCACATTGGCCAGATCTTGAGTCTTGGCATCATTTGAGCTCTAGATTTGAGTAGATCTACATTTTCCTTTTTAGCCTGCAGCTATATGTTCATAATCTGCTGAAGGGACAGTTTATTATTTGCTTCAGTTCCTCTCTAGTTACGTTGTACCTATTGTACCATGTTTTCTGGGTGTTTTTAGACCATATTTTTGACTAGATCTACTCATATTCCTATACATTGTGTAAATGAATTATCTCCATATAATAAAATGGCTCATCTTCTCTATAAATTTTGATGTTTTCTTAAGATTTATTGTTTACTTAGTTGCAGTCCTTATATTGTGTTTAAGTATTACTTCATTCTCCCTTTTGGGATATTAGAGGAGATTCATCACCATTAGAGAAGAGAAGACAGCACAAAGGGGGAAAGATACTTAGGTATGATCCCTCAAACTGCAATGAAATCATTTCCTCACCCTTAATCAGAAATTTCTTTGAAGATGTAAATTGCTTAGGGTTTTTTCAAAGGGTGGAGGAGGTAGGTTACCATGAGGAGATTACAGACTTGTTTGCGACCAAATTGAAGGTAGAAAAGGAAAACATTGCAAGGATTGATTTTACATTTTCAGTTCATGCCATATCTCTTGCCATAGGGATACCAAACCATGGGGATTATTGGTCCAAAGGCATGAACCTTGACCTTGAGCAGTACAAACACTTCATAAAATCATAGTACAAAGAGACTCATACCCACATTATTCCATTCAGATACTTCCTAGAGAGGTATGCACCATTGAATAAGGTTGTGATGAAATTATTCACATGTGAGGGCATGTTTTTCATACTATATCAATATCATATTAAATTTCTCATGCACTTCACAACAGTTAAGTCCTTGAACTTATACAATTTCTTGTATAGAATTGTGATACAGATGGAAAAAAAGGTGCAAGCCATGAACATAAATCATTACCCCAGTCTCTTTCACCATATCTTCTTGAAATTCATATTTCTCCATTAGTTGGAAGAGAAGAACATGACATGGGATGCCTTCCTTGAGACAAATTTGCAGATGCACACAACTACTACACCAGCTCAAGAACACAACATATCACCTACCATGTCAGCATAACCTATGGAGGTGCGATCATCAAGGAAACTTGATGAGGTTTCAAAGAGGCCTATGCCTGAGGTTACTGTCACCTATTAGATAGATAGGGGGCTTTCGTTTTCTCCTTGAAAAGAGGAAGAGCCCAAGCATATTTCACTATAAGGATCACCATCAGCATTGCATGAGACATCCATGCATGATGAGGAGGAACATGAATTTTACTTGGTTGACTTGGAGGACCATGATGAGCAGGAAAACTTGCAAAGGATAATAAAATATAAGGATGAATATATAAAATAGCTCCAAGACAATTTTACAACGTGCTAATTCATCATTTCATTTCTTGAGGAAGAGAACAGTCAACTGAAGACAAATCAATTGATTTTGGAGAAAAGTCTATTTCAGGAAAACAAACATGAGAAGAACAAAGTAGTAGCTGAGCATGACAATAATTATGATCATGAGAGGCAAGTGAAGAGGAAGAGGACAATAACCATGGGTCTCAAGAAGGAACTACAGAAAGAGAAAGTGAAACACCCTACAAATGAGGAGCTTACTTTTGAAGAGGATTGCCAAAGAGATCAATGAGGACAAGGAATTTTTTATTGAGAAGGTCAATAATCACTTGGAAAATATCTTGGACAAAGAAAAAAAGGATAAAATGGTATAAAAATGCATGGTTTATTGGTATCAAACAAGAAATCAAATTTCACACATCAAAATAATACAATTGTACGACAAACTTAAGAAAACCCAAGACAAGCTTAAGAAAACCCTAATCAGCCTAAAATAGAAGGGAAATTTTATTTTTCTTGCTGATGCTTCCATGATTGAATTGTACACCTCATCAAACACTTCTAGACCAATTTTGGGAAGATTTGGAGAAAATTTGTTTTTTGGTCAAATTTCGTGTAAATTCAGAAAAACGAGAAATTTGGCACTGTGATTTTTCCTCAGGGATCCAAAGGACAAGTGTCTTACATTTTTGGAAATATTATTTCATACTGTCAAAACCCATTTCCTCATATTTTCCAGAAAGGGCATAAATTTTGAGAAAAATGAGAAAAAGGGATAAAAAATCAGCATTCTGCCCCTCTATTTGACAGGCACTACGTATCTGGAGATACCTTGGGAGAATCAGTTTTTGAAGGCCTTCACATGGGTAATTTTTAAAAATTCAAATTTTTATGGAAACTAGACGGGCATGGCTAGTTTAATCTTCTCTTAGATTTCCATTTTGACTTCAGGAAGGTACACTAAAGTGGGCTCCAAGTTGGCACAACGAATCCGCAAATTTCTAAGTTTTTAATTAAAATTTCATAGTGTAATTTTTGGAAATTTCAAGTTTTCCTTTGGTAAAAGTGAAAAGGTTAATGTGGATAAATGTAAAGGTAAAAAATTTAATGTAAATGGTAAAAATGGAGGTAAATAGGTGTATTATATTCCATTTATTTCTTTGAGGATATGTCTCTTAGTGCTTACATAAAGGAGGAATTTGTTGTGCAACCTTCCTAGTGTGTAGCAGACTTCAGATAGGTGAATGAATTTCACTTTATTGCTGGAAAATTCAACCTCCAAGGAAGTATTTCGATCCTAGTAGCTATATGAGGCATTTTCTAATCATTTACAAGGGTTAGAATCTTGCACATTGAGCTAGTGTATTTCACTTTGACAAAGTAATACAATGAATATATAGAAAATTTGCAACTTAAATTTAGGGATTCATGTGGTGAGCCTGTATGGCTATGTTTGTCTTTTGTATGTCAATCCATTGAATTCTTTCTTTTTCCATTACAAATTTAATTCTTTCACTCATTTCCTTTAAAGGTTTTAAGAAAGATTCGTGAGTAATACATGCCTTGTTTTGATGAGATGATGATGTTGTGTATATTTTCTTATTAAGGAATGAATTCATACTTATATTCTTGTTCTTGATATCTTTGCTCATCCTACACCACAACCATAAATCTTAAAGTTTCATTCAAGCTTTCCTAACCTCCCCCTTTATTCCCCTAAAATGTTTTCTCTTGTAACCCTACCAGAGTTTCAAAACCTAGCTCTCAAGGTCCATTTTCATCCAACACAAAAATCCAAATCAATCAAACCCTAATCTGAATATCTAGCCTAAAATATACATGATCGATTCAAACTGGTTGTGAATCTCATTGAGAGAGCCCTCTCTACCTAGTAGGGCTAGGTACTAGGTAAAAGTTGTCTGTGGTTACCTTTTTTTGTCTCCTTCTCAGCCTTCGAAGATCTAGTGGAGTGCTAACATCTTGGTGTCATTGCCAGGGAGCGAGGTGATAGATATTTTGTTGGTGCACTAAGATGACTATGAAAATCAATCCTAATACCTACATTAACTATCAACCAAGGATTCTTTTGTTTAATTCACGAGTGTTCGCACTGTTTTTGCAGAGTGAAATAAAAATCTATTTAGGAATACATGATTCTAAAGCGTTTTAATAATTAATCTCTAATTCTTGAAGTTCAATCTCTAATAATTCAAAAGGAAATATAAAAAATTATAAACCATAAATCTTGATCTATTTTCAATTTATTTGTAAAGAAACTGAATCCAAACCCGTGAATTGAAATAATCAGACTTAAAGAAATACTACCTAACAATTATCTTCTGAAAATAGAAGTTACAGTAGATGAACAACAATCAAATATCCAAGCCTTTAACTAAGAATAAAAGTAATCAATCACCAGATATCTATGATAACATCACTTTAAAGTAATAGCAATCAAATGTAATGCTAATCTAAGAAATTCATTAAATAATGATATGTAATTGTAAGAGAAACATCATATAAGATTTATCTCAACGATAAAGGTAGACTATGCAAACGAATTCTAACATCACACAACAATCGAAATTACAAGATACAGTGATTAATAATCACAGATATGACATAAAAGAGTATGGCACAAAATAAGCAGCAAGTCGCCTAGCAATCAGGCTCAAAGCCTTCAGAAGCTACTCCTGATAATACTCAGAACACGATTATGAAGAAAGCACACTTTTTCTCATTAATCACAGTAGTAAAGATACAACATCACCGTAGTGAAAATACTGTCTTTAATACAAATAATGATGTCTAAATGAAAGTTACAACTCAGCTATTAACCTGTCTTCTTTTTCACCTATCATCCTTATATCACCAAATGCCAAACTAATAGATTAGAGGGAATCCTTAGGATCAGGAGATCCTAAGGATTTCGTAACTAATAATCATATTTTCACTATAGAATTATCTTGATTATCCTTTTCTTTTGCTAGCTAGTATGATTAAGAAAATATATTTCTCTTTATTTGGCTGTTGATGTCCATCGTTTGAGAAACAATCGTCCAATTATGATTTTTTCACATAAAGGCAAGAAAAAGTTAGTTTTTATGCTAAAATCATACAATTTGTTGATAATTGATTTTATTCATCTTTCACAATATTTTATTATATATTATTCCCAAAAATGAAGATAAATACATCAAATTAAATGATTAATTAAGCTAATATGAGGATGAAAACATTCCTTTTCCATGACTCAACATACTCCCCTCCTTACCTTTTTGCAGGTTTGTGTGCAATAATATAGCTGAGGTGTAATTGTGTCAAAGAGTAGGCAGGAGAAACTTCTCACTGATATAGCCTAAAACCATTCTTCTATTTAAGCATTTAAAAAGCACGAATCTCGTGAGATTCAGGTAAATCGTAATAAAAATAATATCCTTTAGGGGGATACTATATAATATGACTCATGTAACAACATCCTATCGAGTTAGGTCCCTTGCATAGGATGATATTGATGTACACATTCAGACGAGCAACAACAGCCTTAAAGTTTTTGTAACCCAATGACTCTTGGTTTTTTCATTGTTAGTGTAAGATTTCCACATTTGTTTCACCACCAATAGGGCATCATCTTTAATGTCCTCGAAATATTATCTACCAACATGTATAACATATTTATGGATAGGTCCCAATGTGGACACAATTCCTTGCTGTTCCATAAAAAATTTGTGATGGATGAAAAGGTGTAAACGTTTAGTGGGTTCTCCTCTAACCCATAAATCTAGACCATGCTCCCTTATTTTAGAAGTATTATAGGCCTTGGCCCATTCAAGATGGTTTTTAGCAAAATAAAGGAAGGGTTGGAATTGAAAATATCCAATAAAGGGACTATAATTAGCCTCTCTTTCATCTTCCAAGAGAAAATTATGCAGGTATAATTCACAGATAACGCGTTTTACCTTGTCGTCATGTTACTTGTAGCATTAAACAAAATCTAATGTAGTCCTGAATTCAGTAGGTTTATTATCCCTGATAGCTCTAATATTCAGTAATAAGTACCTCTATAGTAAAAATAAGGCATAATTGGTGGTTAGTGATCAACAAGAAAACATCAGAATAAATTGAACAAATGGTTTCAGTTTGTTCCAAAGCCTTTTGAAGTTGGTTCTGCATTTTATTTACTTTCTCCTGCTCATTTCTGAGACTAGAAAAAGTCTCATCTTCAGCTGTAGTAATTGTATCGAGATTATTTAATAATTCCTGGTGTGTCTATAAAGGTACCACTTCTTTTTGGTGTTGAGCCAACACCTGCTAGGTCCTTGTTAATTCATTTTGAAATTTATGGATAAAAGCTTACCCTGTCAGAGGGACATAATGAGGTGTTTCCCCTGTCTGAGCTATATTGCCACATGTCACCGAATCAGCGTGAATAGAAGTTTCCACAGTACCGGTTGTATCTTGATGAATATGGAAATATACAAAATATACTTGAACAACATTGCTCATAAAATTCATAGAAATTTATTTCAGTCTCCATTGAACAAGCACAAATATTTTCAGTTTGAGTTCCAATCTTTTTAGTGGAACATTTCTTTTTATGGGTACTAATGGTTTCTAATTCCACTTTATTCTTTTGATTCTTATTTGCTTCCTTCAAACATTTTGTTAATATTCTAATCATTTTCTTGAATTTTCTGTTCTTTTTCCTCAACCTTTATAGTCTAGCACTGTCTGCGTTTGTCTTTTCCTCCTCCTTTATGGGTTTTGGAGAGAGAACAACTATGTTCATTTCAGGTAAAAGGGAGGTCGTGCCAATGTTATCATCTTGTTCCAATGGAACAGTGTCTCTTGATTGATTTTCTGATTCATAATTTCTTTCTACATGAGTTTCTCCTTTAGGATATTCATCTATAAAGGGAATTCGTTCCCCTTGCTTTTGCAACTCTTCCATTCCTTCAGGATGGTCCAAAATTTTCATGTGACCAAAACTACCACATATTGACGACCACCGCAAGTGATGTATCTTTGAATAATGGTCTCTATTTCTCGCCATGGTTCCCTTAATGATGTTGGGTGAACTCATTTTCCTTTGTGTCTTAGTTCCTCCTCTGGATCCTTAAAAACTGCAACTGCTTCATGCAATAGAACATGCTTATCGGTCCATTTTGTCACTTCCACTGGAAGTCCACAAACATCATCAATGACTACTTCAAAGATTGTTATACTTCTTCTTTTTATATTTGTGCGCCCATTCTCCAAATTTTGCAGAAATTCAAGCCCTATTATGTTATGGATCCCTATAATTTGATGAAGTATTGAATTCAAATGACACGATCAATAATCTCGCGAGCCATCTATGTTAGTCGTAATATTGCAGGTTCAATGTAGACATATTTTCCTCCCATATTTTTCGTGCTATTGTAGCCTAATTTGCACCTTTGCATGCACTTTCTCACATTTAGACTGTTTGGAAGGACAACAAATACTACATACAAATCTTTTGAATTGGGAAATGTTATTTTTATATAAAGGAAACAATAATAATATTTTTCACATTAGCAAGGTTTGGCGGAGTTCGGTAATTATTTCGTATCATGTTCCATAATGTATACCTTCCCCCTCCAATTAGAAAAAGGCATCTATGTCTGTTGAGCACGTGAAAAGAGAAAAGGGAAAAGTGGCTTCATAAATGCAGTAGAAAAATAGTTAGAGTAGTAGAAATATGACATGAATCAATCTAAGCATAGCTAACTATAGATCATGGAAATGGTTTAGAAAATGACCAAAAAAGGAATAAAGCAGAGAAATAATCATTATGGAAATAATTTCCCTTTGGTGAAAAATTATGATGAAGCTGACAAGGCGATTGATGATAATGACTGCTGGAAATAATTGATCAGACAATATTAATGTAATTCACCTAAAAATATTGCCTACCATACATATTGGTTAATATAAATGTAAACGTTGTTCAAATGGTAAATTCATATTCGGAAATGAACCAATGGAGATAATAGGATATGGAACAATTGGCACTGTAAAATAGAACTTCAATACCACAAGCAGAACTAGTGCTACCAGTAGGCATCTATAGCCTCAACATGGCCAATTTTTAACCCAAAAATGAGCCAGGATCCTCCATTTATTATTTAGGTGATTTTTTTTATTTCTATAAAGGGGTCACTATGCTATCTTGATAACTAGGTCATCACAATGCCATTCACTAGGTCATAACAAAATTATCAGGCCGACTCATGATGAGACCTCTTGTCCTTTCGAAAATTAGACTGTCTCGAAGGACATTACCTTGGTGTGGTGGCCATTATGGGAATGTCACTTGTTAAGTTTCATGTGATCATGGTAGGTTGGCTCATGATGAGACCCCCTATCCCCTTTGAGTAACATTATATTATATTTTTAAAATGCATGTTATAAGTGAAGGGAGGCTCACTAACTTCTTAAGAGTAAGGGATGGTGTGTGAAGTAAATGAATTCCAATAAAATTTATGCTTATATTCCTATATCATCATACGAAAGGGAATTATCCATTGAAACGGTAAAAGACAAACTATCATTGTATTAAGGTAGTGAATCATTTTATGACACATCGAAAGAAGAGATATACAGAAAGTCACTAAAATGGATGAACCATGTCAATTTCAGAATAAAGATAATCATCAAAGGCATAAAAATCATAGTGTTGTTAATATAACTTCTTTTTTTAACTTCGGTGTAAATTCCCAACGAAAAAGGTGATTTTCATAGCAGGGCATGTGAGAAAAGAGATGGTTGTTCGATATAGGATTGAACGACAATTGTGCGCATATTACAACAACAATTGTTTATTTAATTGAAAAAATATTGTTCATTTGATTGAAAAGAAACTATTCACTCTATTGAACAGAAATGGTATGTGAAAGTCATAAAAAAAAACCGTAGTTGTTCATTTTACTGAACATCAATTGTTTGTTCGACTAAACAACAACTGTTTATTTTATTGAACAACAATTGTTCATCTTTTGAATAACAACTGTTCAATTTTATTGAACAACAACTATTTTTTTAACAGAACATCAGTTTTTATTTTATTGAACAACAATTGTTAAATCTATTGAACATCACCTGTTCAATCTATTAAACAATAGTTGTTCATCAATTTTGAAAAAGAATAGAAACAATGCAAAACTCAAGGAAAAGAAAGAAAAGAAATGACAACTGCTCACTTGGAAGGAAATAGTAGTTGTCCAAAGAATTGAAGAACAACTGTGAAAAAAATAACATGCAGCGTCGTAAAATGAATTGTAGTTACTTCTTCTCTAATTAATTGTTTCAAAGTAAAAATCCATGCATTTATACAACAATGTTTTATTATAAAAAAAAAAATAGAAATGGAAAATTAAAAACTATCTATGTAAATAAACTATATACAATTTCTACAGCTAAAAAGAAATGTTTTTTACGAAATTAAAGTTGTCAGGTCATTAATCCCTGCAGCTAAAATTTTCATAGTGGGATCATTGTGTGCATATTGGAAAGAAGACTCCTTGGTTAGTGGTTTGTGATAAACAAGTACCTAATTTCCATTCAGCTAGAAAGAAGACCCAGAGCCATCAATGGTAGTCAAAGATAGAGTGCCATTGTTTTGCACTTCTTGAACTTCATATGGGCCAAGCCATATTGTCTGAAATTTACCTGGGAAATCTTGGAATATGGAATCATAGAGCAGATCCTAGTCTCCTTCCTGAAAAGTCTTATTTTTTATGAGGCTGTCATGCCACTTAACCCGTTGTTGCTGAAAAATTGTTGTGCACTGAAGGGAAAGTAACCATGCTTATTCTAACTCATTTATTTGTTGAATTTGTTTAGTTCTGTCTTTTGTCAGGTCCAGTCCCACTTCCTGGGTTGTTTTGAGTGTCTTTACTTAAAACTTGGTAGGAAAAATAGGTTCTTTACCAAAATAAAAGTTGTTAAGGGGAATAACTAGCAGTATTTTGCTAAGTTGTGCAATAGGCCCGCAAGGCCTCCAGAAGCCTGGTAGCCCAGTCTCGCCAATCTGTTGAAACTGTGTTTGGTCAAAATTGCTTCAATGACCTTGTTGGTGCTCTCAACCTGCTCGTTATCAGGTATGTGTTATATTCTATCCATGATTAGTAGCATGAATGGGGTGTGTCACCCCGTGTAATATTCCCAATTAGTCCAAAGCTAATGGGAATATTCATTTTTTTATTATTTCTTTTTTTCAAGAATAAAAGTGTAAAGGAGGTCCATAATACTCCTAAATCATGAATAAATCAATGCCAAATGTAAAAAGGCTAAATCTTGGTTTTTTTAACAAGCAGCCTTAGGTGTGAAAGGGGCTGGATATTTTGACTTGGTCAAGCTTGACCAGATCTACAACGCTGTCTTAGAGGAGTGGCCATCAATGAGGCACAATGAAATTTTATATGGAGATGTCTTATGTGAAAGGAGTGATTTCATTGAAGGTGGTTTAGGGTTTACAAGCTCTTAACTTATAAAAGGAAGAATATGGTAGCATGAGAAGGGGTTGAATGATATTGGATTTTGATATACTATTTGTTTATAAAAATAGCTTTCTTTGGCTATTTAGCCTAGATTGCAATTTTTTTTTAGCATTGGGTGTTTTTTGGGTGAAAATATTGTCATTTAATTCTGTTTTAGTACTTGCCCAACTATTTAATTTGTCAATCCAAGGTTCGTAGGCTTACGAAGCACATGCACTATATATGCAGGACCGAAGTGGAACTAATCTAATCTAAATTACTGAAATCAAATTAATCTAGAAAAGCATTGAAACACTAACTAGGAAAGCAGGAAATTGCATAAGGGAAAAGCAATACAACATGTGGAGATTTGGATGACAAACAACATATGTGAGCTCACAACAATAAATCTATCTCAAATTACATTACAAGAATCGAATGAAAAATCATGAAAGCATAACAATAAAAGAATATGAATCAAAGCTAAGAATCCCCTTCTCCTAATTACAAGACTATCTCTCAAAACTCAAAAACTTATGAAATGAGGAGAGAGCACTCTCTTATATACATGAAGAAGATAACCATCTCATAATGACAGATCCACTATTCTCTCAACCACTCTCAACTAATTTCCCATTATTACAAGATATGATCCCTTCAAATCCTCCATACATCTCTCACATATCTTGGATAAGATATGCCAACCAAATCGTCCATGATCTTCTCCTTAGGAATAGGCTTGAATAATTCTCTCCTTAAAATGGTGGAGGAGATATTCGAGAAGTCTCTTGGAATTAATCCTTCACATATCTCCTACACATTACAAAGCTCACATATTCTTGAGATATATATAAAAACATGTATATTTTCTAATATTTAATCATAAATTCACTTATAATACAAAAATGAATAAAGTGGAAAATAAGAAGGTGAAACCCAAATGTATTTATGAAAATGATATGATGAAAGGTTAATGAGATGATGAAATGTAAGGAATAGTGAAGGGAAAGGTGGATGAAAATATGACATTTCTGAGTCCCAACATCCTCCCCAACTGAACTTGTTGCATGTCCTCATGCAACCATGCATGGATCTCTTTAAGAACATTTGGCATCTGAACTTTGGCTTTACATGATGATGTATTTTTAATAATGAATGTTTCCAGGATATGTGAAAGACATGAGTAACAACTTACATTTTCTTATGGTTGGTTCTTGTGTGACAACCATGAATACAAAGAATGTTGGTTCTTGTGTTAACAACATTCATTTCTTTTTCTGTTCTATTTCTGCAATAATAATGTAAACACTCACTGGAAATCATAAGCTATCAATGTGCATAAGAAAACATCATTGTGCATAAGAAATCCCTTTTGTAATATTCATGAAACATGCCAATATGTATATTAATGCGTATGAAGCAAAGTGCAACAAAGTATCGTTGGAAAAGAAATTTTGGTGAATGGTAAATGAGATAAAAAAAAATGGAGTGATAGTGGTGGAAAAATGGAATCATGGTAGTGAATATAGTCCCCCCCCCCCCCAACTGAATTGGTTGCATGTCCTCATGCAACTTGGCATGGGTCATGAAAGGAAATGGAGCATGGTGAGGGAATTTTCCAAAATATTCAAGTCAGCATATAAGGAATTGCATGATTAAAGATTAGAAAACAACATACCTCCACTTACCCAAGAATGATGAACTATGCAATAGGAATGTAGCTGCTGCTGCTACTGGATCATGAAAACGTGACTGATGTTGTAGCTGCAACTGCTATAACTGCTAGATCAGAGAATATGTAACTGTGGCTATTAGAACATGGAAGTTTTTACTGCAGCAGGATCATGAAAATGTAACTGTGAATGCTGATGTTGCTGTAACTGGATCATGGGAAATGAAGGAATCTGAACTGCTGATGCTGAATCATGGAAAAGATAAAGGTTGAAAGTGGAACTGTGGTACTCTCATAGATCAGAATTCATGCTGCTGTAACTGATGAGGGAGCCGTGAAAAATTTTATAGTCTTCACCTGCTACAAAACTTGATGGTACAAGTCTAATCATGCGAAGGAATGTGTCGGTGTCGAGCATGAAGAGAAATCATTGGATTACCGGCCATTGATGAATGCCGTTAACCAATGTGAGGCAAACTCACCATTGATGTCAATGAGTGCCAAGGTACTCGAGTACATCTTGCGAAATGTGAATAGAGGGGTTGACGTCGAGCCATTTGCAAGATCTGACGATCAAGGGACATTGATGTATTCCCATGATTGTCAGCGAGAGAACTTGCCATTAAGGCATGCAAGTCTCAAGGTACCCAAAAGGAACTCTAGTCTATTTCCCAGATAAGGTGTTGAGGTCGATGGGGCAAGACTTGTTGAAAGGTGGGCCTTAAGGAATCCCACATCAGTCAACGCGAGTTTGTACAAAGATATTTGGTAGGACTATAAATGGAAAGAACTCACGGGCAAGCAGTGTCGATCAACATGGAAAGGAAAACAAGGCAATGTAATCATGGAAAGGGAATAAGTTTTATTTAGAAGGCAAACTAGAAGGAAAAAAGAAAAAAAACTAAAAAGGATAAAGGAATGTATGCGATTCAAAAAAATAGGCGTGCATGAAGCCGTGAAGGATAAGGCAATGGAAAATGGGCTTCAACACCAGGATGGTTAATCGGCTTTGAAGGAGAAATGTTACAGTGTCACAGCATGGATAATGGAAAAAGTGGAAATGTTGGTGTATCAGCATGGTCGCTGTGTAACAACAATCATCAAGAGGTGAAAAAAGTTTCTGGTTAATAGAAAACATCATGATTTTTATGATGAGTTACAGCTCCTTCAAGCTTTTTATGAAAGCATGTTTCTCAAAAAGTTCTGTGATCTTTGAAAATCACTTCAGTAGAAAAATGCTATCATTTCCGAAACCTGAAAAAAAAACTAATACAAATCCTGTATGAAAACTTTGTGAGAGCATTGTAAAACGTAAGATGTGAGAATAAGTACAAATGTGAGCAAAAGAAAGAAAGTGTGTGTTAACCTGTCGCCTACGCTGATTTCATCATCAATGCCTGTCAAAGTGACTTCAAGAAAACAAATTAGTGTCAAGCGTAAAAACATGCGTTTGTATTGTTTTTAGGAATTTATTGAAAGTTCCATTTGTAATTTTCATGGTTTTATAATTGTTATGGTTTTTTATTTATGTTGGTAATACACACCAAAATAAAAGGCAAAACAAAACAAGCAAAATCAAAGTCAGATCTCCATTCCTTGGCATGCTTTGCAAAGTATAGCAATATTGTCTCGGCGCTAGCAAATCTTCAGTTTCTTGCTTATTCATGTCACTAAATTTCTGAAAGTTAAATAGGTTTCTTAGATGCACTGTTAAATTCATTCAAGTAGCTAGAAGTTGGGCAGAGTATGATTCACATCGATTTGCTGCAATAATCTCACTTACTGCTCTGCAAGATTGGACCTGTACATCGTCAGATATAGTGGAATATTCAAAGCATTCAATTGTAGCGTTCCTAAGTATCTAGTAATAATCATCAAGTAGACGATCCTGGCATCATGAACATTAGTGAAATGAAGCAGTGTGTAAATGGAGATAGTGAGCATGAGAAAACAATCAGCTTCTGGCATAAAATCCAGCATAAGCATAAGAATCGACATAAAGGTCGTGGGCCAGTTTCTAGTTTCGTTCTGGTGCAAAACCCTTTGTGAGTCAAACATCTCCTCCGAGTGCCTGGTGTCAGCATGTCACCTCTAGGCGTAAAATCCGAAAAGCAAAATGTTATAAGACAAGATATATCAAAATAAAATGCAACCCATGGCTTGACTCTTGGCTTGCAGAAGGTATCAACAATTTCCTCTCCCTATCTTGCATAGTACATTCAGGGCTCTGGACTAATTTTTTCTTTAAAGATAATCCAACCCAATTTATGAGTGCACCGGAAAAGAAAGGTAATATGGGTTGTGTTTTGATTCTCATCGGTAATTTTCATTAAGTCTACTATATTTTCATATAGCAGAAACTGATGACATTGTTTACATCTTTGGAGAATGTCCTTTTTGAAGATTTTATGTTTGATTGCTGCACGGGATTGTTGTTATCACATCTTTGTTCAGATCATATCAGGCTATGATGATGATGACAGATCTCAAGAGGGAAACTAGGTTTAGGTATGGTTTTAAGATGAGGTGGATTTTCTATTGAAGGGTGTGGGTTGTACATGCTGTATTGGAAAGAAACAGAAGGAACTCTCCTGTATCGATAAATAAACTAGCAACGCAAGCACACCCCAAATATTCCTGAAGAAGTCTACACGCCCTGAAATAGAGAAACACATGTCGTGATCCTTGCCCCTCCCCACTCGTTTACTGGTTGCTCTCAACAGTGTTTATAATCAAATCCAGTATGAAAGAATACTACAATAGTATACCTACGAGAGGCATAAGCATACTAGAGGCATAAGCATAAGCATGTTTTTTTCATAATGGCTGTAACATCTTATAAAATCTACATATTATGACCTGATAGACAACCCCGAATTACTTGTTTTGGAATGAACGACTCTAATTCACTACGAGAAAAGGTAATTGGTAAATTCTAAAGGCCCGTGACCTGAAGACAGCAGCCTCAACTCAGGATCTCACCCATATATCAATAATATCTAGCAAGTACAGAACAATGAAATCCCCTTTTACGATTAGTGATTATAAAACTAGCACTTTCAAGAGGCAACCAAATGCGAACACCAGATCCGCTAAGTAAGTCGGCTGGGTAACATGATGGGTATCATCCCAAGAATAGGCACATGAGTACCTAAATCCCCCACACCCGAGAGTGTCCACTGCTTGGATTAGTGTATAATAAAACGATAAATGCTCTCAATCGGTCGAAGCGTTATATCTCATGAGGGTAGTGCGAGAGTGGAGAGTAAACTCCTTGAATTTTTGCCCAAACGTGGTCATTATTCTGACTAAGATATGACGATGCAGGGTCGGGGCAGAAAAAGGGCTCAGAATACTTAGTCAATTAGAGTATTGCTGGTGCAGCCTGGAGCATGTGTGGAAATAACAGGAAGAACAAAGCTAACGAGGCTAATGAAAAGACCAGTACTCATAGTTTTCATTCCCTCAGGGGATTCTCATAAGAAGAAATCTAGCTGTCCAGCGTATATAAATTCTTCTCTTGACCTACCAGTATAAAATATGGAATACGAATACACTAATGGGGATTCGTGTGTCTAAGATCCTATGATGTATGATCATAGCGTATCACCAAAATTCCCCACCTAGGAAAGATAGCATGAGTTGTTAAAATAACTCTAATAATACCATGCAACAGTGGTTTCATTACCTCTTTCGACTGGATTTGTTTATATGCCATGATAAGAATGCTTCCTCCAAGAGAAACGATGGAGAAAAACTCATAGCCAGTAAGGAAGGGATCCATCAAATAAGCAACATCATAATCATTTAATCTCAATAAAGTATGCCAACAGACAGAAAATTTAGGAAGGCCAATCCATAAAAATAGTTATATGACAGTCATACTTATGGGATTTGGTTCCTATTATCTTGAGATACAAAATATAGTGTAATAACCCATGGATTTTGGCCCATATTTCTCAATCAACATCCACATGGTATCCTAGTTTTTGTTATGAAACCCAAATTAAACGTGAGAATTAATCACGGGAGAAAATCCCAGTTTTCGAAATATGCAAACAAAGAAATAAGAATTATCTTTTACTTTATTGCACTTTCATTTGTTTGTTGCTCATCATTTTTGTTTGTTGTTTCAATTGTAGATTTATGAAACTCTAGGCGGAGAGATGGCATCGTTATGGCTCAGCCATAAATGAATAGACAGAGGCAGAAACTTACAAGTTCGCGCATAGTCCAACAACACTCATAGTTCTTTTATTGGCCCCAAGCGAAACGATGAACCTGGGAAATTTCAGATTTAATTGTTTTTGCAGGTTTTCTCATCTAATTTCTTGCTGCAATTTTTAGTATGGCCAGAAAACACAATCAATTGCAAGCGAGACACAGTTTCAGCAAAAAAATGATTTGCAAATTAACAATAAAATCGATTAGGCATATTGCAAAACATGAACTTATTTATTCCTGAAATTAGTCTAAATCATCCCTATTTTCTGATCCTCACGATCGCACTAAGCTTGGAGGAGAGCATACTTATTCTAGGTAAAAGAAAAACTGAAAATGAAAGAAAAAAATGAAAATGAAAACCTAGCTACACTATACTAATTAGAATTTAAAAATTAGTTACGTGTAATTGACTTCAATAGGCTCCTCACATGGCATTTGTGTAACAATATATTGGGTAGCCAATTTTCAAATGAAAAATGAAAATATTTAGTGTGAATGAGTCTAGTAATTGTGTCACCAAATCAGCTATAGAAAAATAAAGAACGAATCTAATCGGTGCCACCAGGTTCGACTAAATAGGTAAGACGATAGGCACAATTTCTCTGACTTAGATCATGTTGTAACTCCTCTTCTTCTTCCCTGATCTCCTGTTCGAATGATTGTTCGCCATCAGATATGCAGGATTCTTCAGATGTTGAATCTTCATTTATTTCTTGGGGAGTAGCTGAACCGTTAATTCTTGTCAAGATCTCATTTTCCAAAGAAGAGGAGAGATCAAGCCTACTAGGATACGAGTGAAGTGGCAAGTGAAACTAGTGTAAAACCATGTTGAAAAAGGTTATTACTACCCTCCAAAACTTAAATAGAAAATAAACTACTTGCATAAATAAAAGTATAAATATTTAGAAATAGATGAAAAAAAAAACACTCTTCACCAGGTTACGGAAAATCAAGCACACTTGTCCCCATTGAAATTCACCGCAGAATTTGAAATCTGCAACGAAATTGAAATTGCCGCTTTGCATGATGTAAACACACCCTCGCCTTTTGACCATGTAGGGGCGAGCTCGTTACGGTGTCTCGAGCAGTGCGTGAGTTCTTCCCATCTTCTTGGCTTCCTGGGAGTTCAGGGACATGTCTAAACACACTTGTGAAAAAAATCAATAGCTTCAATCCAGCATTGCCTCCCAAGCAGTAGCGCCAAAATGTTTGGTGAAGATATTGTGATTAATTCTATTGCTAATGCCACCCAACTATTTAATTTGTCAATCCAAGGTTCGTAGACTTACGAGACACATGCACTATATATGCCGGACTGAAGCGGAACTAATCTAATCTAAATTACTGAATTAAAATTAATCTAGAAAAGCATTGAAACACTAACTAGGAAATCCTTAAGAATTTATGCATGAAAGCATTCAGAGTTTGCCTTTAGGAAATCATGGAAATTAATCATGACTTGCTAAGAAACACTAACTAGGAAAGCAGGAAATTGCATAAGGGAAAAGCAGTACAACATGTGAAGAGTTGAATGACAAAAAACATATGTGAGCTCACAAAAATAAAGCTATCTCAAATTACATTACAAGAATCAAATGACAAATCATGAAAGCATACAATAAAAGAATATGAATCACAGCCTGAGATACGCCTATAATTACAAAATGATATAGAACTCAAAAACTTATGAAATGAAGAAGAGCACTCTCTTATATACCTTGAAGAAGATAACCATCTGTAATGACAAATCCACTATTCTCTCAACACATCACCAACTACTTGTTATTACTGGACACAGAATCCCTTCAAATCAGCCCTTTGTCTCTCCATATCTTAGATAATATATGTAACAAATCCTCCCATGATCTTCTCCTCAAGAGAATAGCTTGAATAATGATCTCCTTAAAATGGTGAAGGGGATATTAGAAGTCTCTTGGAATTGTCTTCCACACTCTACACATTACATAAAGCTCACACATATTCTTGCAATATATATAAAGAAAACATGTATATTTTCTAATATTTAATCATGGAATTCACTTATAATACAAAAATGGTGGTAAGAAAGAAAATAAGAAGGTGAAACCCAAATGTATTTATGAAAATGATATGATGAAAGGTTAATGGGATGATGAAATGTAAGGAATAGTGAAGGGAAAGGTGGATGAAAATATGACATTTCTGAGTCCCAACAATGTTCCTGATCGGGAACCCGACCTCTTCCCATTGAGTAGCTCTTGGGAGTCTTGTATTGCATAGTCCACTATTTGGCTGAAGGCCAAGCTTCTTCTTCCAACTACAACGTAGATCTTGTTAATGGTTTGGTTGTCTTTGAAAGCTGCAGCAAGTGGAAGCTAGATCTCTTCAGATCTAGGCCATTTCAGTGCTCCTTTTCAGTGGAGAAGGCTTCTATTCCATTGGAAAGAGAGTATTGGACATCTTGAGCTTAATTTTATGATCTTGGCATGTGTCCAATAATATTATAAACCCTACAACACAGTTTTTCTTCCAGATCTGCGTTATTCCTGTAGGTTTTGTTGCAGGGTCTTTTGGCACATCATTTGGAGGATTGGTTTTCAAGTGTTGGGGATCTGCCCTTCAATTTGGAGATCCATTGGAGGAGATATATTTCTTGTCATATCAGATTTGATCTGAACACTTTTGAACATTTCTGAATATTTGATTACTTCTGCAGATCTACAGACTTAGATCTTAGATCTACTTCATGTATAGGGCGTTTTTCTAAAAACCCTAAGGGGTATTAACAGAAGAGCCTCTATAGTGTATGGATCAGCTATAAATATAAAGTTTCATGAACTTATATGCTCTAGATCTAAAGTTCAATATTCAATTGTTGGATCCCAATAAAATAACGTTGTAAAGGCATTTCTAGTCTATATACATGGTTGAAACATCACTTTTTGGGGATTTTCTTCTATTGGTAACTTGTATTTCCAATTATGCATCTTATGGGCCTCATTGTAAATCTATTTTTCTGCTGTAAAAAAATTTGAAAGGTCTCCTTATTGGCCGCTTGTTGTATCTTAGATGAACTGCGTTATTTTCCTACAAATATTCTTTCTATTGACGCATTCCCCATTTTGGAATATTACAATGGTATCAGAGCATCGTCTTGGCACAACCTGTGCTTTCTAAGAAGCCAATATGTCTTTTGAAGAAGAAGAGCCTCTTACTAATAGAGAGAAGAGGTATCTAAAGAGAAGAAAAAACAAGAAATTTGATTACACAAATGACAATGAAGAGAAGGGTAAAGCCCGTGTATATGGAAATGAAGAAGAAGATAAGGATTTTCCTAAGATACTTCTTAGAGCCATGAAAGATATTTCTAGATAAATCAAAGAGATGAGATTGGACATAATCAAAGAATCTCCTAAAGGAGTCCATCTTGGAGAAAGCTCTGGCATGTCTCATCACTGGAATGATCAACCAGTGCATCAGCCACAAGTTTCCCAACACTCTGCCATGCCTACCTTTTTGGCTGTGGGAAATGAATGCTTTGAAGAGAATGAATCCCTTTAAGATTATTTTGAAGAATATGAGTCTCAAAATCAGAGATTCAAAGATAACTTGAGATTTCATGAGTTTTTTCACATAAAGGACAATAGAAGACCAAGGCATCATCATAGAGGTGGTGGATTCATTCAGAATCATGACCGACACCACACTATGGGAAGATTTATTTTACCCAGCTTTGATGGGTCATCCAAGTGTTCTGCCAAATCTTCGGTAGAAAAATTTGACAGCTCTACTTTCAGTTTAATAAGGTTCCAGAGATGGAGGCTATCAATATTGCAGCGCTGGACTTTGAAGGTGAAGCAATTGGTGGTTCCATGGCTTGTCTACATTGGGTCATTCCAATGTGACTACTTATTCGAAGTTCACTAGAAGGCTGGTGGAAATATTTGATAGAAGAGATCCAGAGGAACTATTCATGAGCCTAACAAACCTGAAACAATCAGGTAATACAGATTCTTACATTTCTAAATTTTTAAGATTGTCTGTTATGGTTATTTAATTGTGTACAACAAGAAGGGTGTACATGTTCATCGATCTCTTAGATGAACCTCTTCATGGGCTGGTTAAATCTACCAAGCCCACTACCCTACATCATGCTATTGAAAGGGCTAGAGACCTTAAAGATGCCTTACCGAAAGAAAAGGCAAGATTTTAGCATAAGCCCTCTTTTCCTTCAAAGGGAAAGGAAGAAAAAGCTACTCCTTCCAAGGAGAGCTCATATAAGAAGCCTCTTGATGATGAAGTCTGGAGAGATATAAGAAGAAGGAAGCTTTTATTCACTTGCCAAGAATCATGGGCACCTAGACATAGATGTGTTGCTGGAAAAGCACATTACATAGAGGTCTTCTCAGATGATGAGGAGGAAGAAGAATATGAACCAAGAAGAGGTCACAACGCTAACACTGCGGGAGGAGAGCCAACACCATCAAGAGATGGTAATAGAGCATTTTCTCCTATTGGAGGGGCTCTTGCATCTTTGATAGGAGTACCTAAGTAATTCACCTTAATATTTCAAGGTTCCATATTGAATCATAGGGTTTCTGTTCTGATTGACAGTGGGGCTACCCACAATTTCATTGATGCACAACTAGTGCAAAGGAGGGCAATACCCACTGATGCTTTTGAGGGATTCTCTGTTTTGGTACCAGGAGATAGAACGATGCAATGCATGCATTATGTCCCATCACTTTCAGTTGTTAGTATGAATCTTTCGTCGTAAAATATCACTTTAGCTATGCATAAAAAATAGCCCTAACATCGATTATGGCTACAAAATATCTTTTAGTCTGCAATGAGGTGATCCAAATAGTGATGCACAAATTGAGATCTAAGTACAAAAGACATTAAGCAGATAAAATACCATATGGCTACATGCATCCAATAGACAAGACAAGAAAAATGTATTTAAAAGAATTTTTTATTATATTAAAGAATGGGGCACCTGAGAGGAAAACAAGAAAGGTGTTTTCCGGTTCTCCTCAATGGGATGGGTTCTTGAAAGTCCTCAGTGTTTCAGATCTAAAATTCCTCTCTTATTGGTGTAGAAAACCCGGAAAAACATGGAACTCAATGGGAGCTCACAAAGCAAAAATGGAAAATGGTGACCAAGAGTAGATCCAGAGTGATATAATGCAATGGAGGTGACTAATGAATGGGGAAAACCCTTCTATTTATAACAAAATATAAGGGTGTTCTAGAACTCAGTGCATGAATAAAATATTATTAAGCAAATTCTAGAATCATCCTTTAGGAATATTTTATTATATTTGTTGGAGGGAAAAGGTCTTTTGACTTGGGTCAATTCCATTATTTATAAGCAATAAATAAATAAATGATTTATTTATTATTTTAGGGAGATGGTGGGAATATAACTAAATAAATAATGATTTATTTAAAAATGATTTAGTCAAATTTAACTAGGAATATTATTTAAATAATGATTTGAATAACTTATTCCTAGGAAATAATTAAATAAATAATAATTTATTTAATTAATTTCCTTATTTTGGGTTAAATATGACCAGGAAATATAGACAAATGTTATTTTACATGGTGAAAGCAATTTTACTTAGGGTAAAATTGGTATTACATGGTGTAATTGGGTTCATCTAATGATAATGGGTTAGATGACCAAAAAAATGGTGTAACAGATTGCCCCCAACATACGAGTGTTAGGAGAAAATCGTATGACCGAAGTACGTTGTAAGAACTCAATCACTAGGCATCAGGAGGGAAGTGAGAGAGAGAAATGTAAGGTAGTCGAATGTGCTAAAGGACTAGACCTAGAGGAGACGAGACTTACAGGTGCAACAAGTCTCTAGGTGATGAAGTAATACCAATGTTAAAGGCGGCAGGGGAGGCATACCTATGCCCACCGAGACAATAGTACAAATAATAAGGCGCCCAGAAAACCATGGAATGCAATAATGAAGCATGTGCTGGCCTAAAGATGAGCCAGATAAATAAAATGATGAATCCCACATACATGCGATGCCTAGAATAACTTTCAGGACTTACACAAGAATATTTTAGTACATGAGATACAAGTACACCCAAATGCCCCCTACACACGGGGAAGGGCTCGCAAAATCTGACTGATGCATGCAAATTGAAGAGGTGCTGCAAGCAGTTGAGGCCGATATCATTAAATGAGAGGATTTGCATCAAGGGCGAAAATGAAGAAGTCATCCAGGCATGTGGGGGGCTACCTACAGGGCCACCCCCTCATGAGGGTTGAGACATATCACATAGGCCCGAGAATCACCAATAGCTACTGCTACATCACTGGACCATCAAGTGTATAGATCACGATCATGCCGAGAAGAGCTCGAACCAAGGTACACTGCCCCCTAGACCTACCTTCTGGAGTAAATGCATTGATGTCGACAGAAGTAGGTCCGCCATAGGTGAGGCAATAAGGGAACCCCAACTAAGGCACGAGGGAAAATAGTAGAGCGACAAACAGATAGACACTAATGATGATGGTGGAATGAGGGATACGGTGGAGTGGTTGGACGACTTCCCTTGTTAGAGCATAAAGGGCATGAATGGCTTGGCAGCGACCGACAAAATATCATGAGGGATAGGGGACAAGGGTACTGAAGGCCATAATGTGCGACACAAGAGAGGGACCAAGCAAGAAAGGATGGAGGACTATAGTGGGGTACAAAGGGACTCGGTATAGACTCCATGAATGCGATGATGACTCAAATCAGATGCTCTAAACAAGGGCGACTCAATGGTGCTACCTTATAGTAAAGGTCCGATGGGGGACCATAAAAGCATGAGTACAATAGGGTATCTCATGACAAAAATCAACATGAACGAACACAAGTAAGGAGGCAAAGTGGTGCCCCAAGTACAAGTGTTGTAAGTGAAGAAATTCGATTTTGAGAAGAGGTGAATTGACCCTTCGTGGACAAAATGTGTCGTGGTGAAGTATCAAAACATGAAAAACTAACAGATACCTATTTGAGTGCTCGATGAGAGCTTTCCAGCGGAGTAGATGGTGTGTCAAACGGGGCTACAGTTTGGTCACAGCGGGCGAAAGAAAAAAACAGGGGATTTCTTTTAATAAGGCATTTTCCCTCCAAAATCATTCATTTTCTTGTGTAGCTGTGGTGAATGTGGAGAGGAGAGAAGGCCCTAAATCTTGCGGTGATCATAGCGGACAAACCGACCGTTGGAATCATGATCCGTTAGTTGCAGGTAAGAGGCCTAATCCTACTCTTTTATTTTGATGGATTTAAATTTCAGATTAGGGTTTTAAATCTCAGTAACTGCCCCTATTTCATCATTACGGTCGGGTCACTCTTTTTGGGGCAAAAACTGCGACCTGGGACACAGGTTTTGGCCTGAAAAGTGCAACCTGGCCCAAGATTTGCCCAAAAAGTGTGACCTGTTAGATGTGTGTGGTTTTAGTGCTGTTATGGGCTGAGATTCAATTTTGGTGTAAGTTAATGTAGTTTTTTTAATCTGTAGACTGACAAAAATGATTGTTTTGTGCAGATATGGCAGATATACGAATCAAGTGGAGAGAGAGAGACCTAGGTACATTACAGATGGAAATCCAAGAGAATTAGGGTGTCCGTCATGCATTGGCTAGGTTTGGGGTTCTGAAATTTTTGGAGAACCCGTTGATGAGGGTTGGGGAGCCCTTGTTGGCCCGGATTATCAGTTATTGTGATCCCGATCATGAGGCGTTTATAGTGCAGGGGCACAAGATTGAGTTGACGGTCCAAGATTTGTATTTCTTGACTGGTCTTCCACGATTAGGGATGGTGGGAAATATAAAGCCAGTGTTACCACGGGGGCGTAACATTATGGATTTTGTTGAGCGACATTTTCGAGAGGTGTCCGAGTCAAAGGGACTCAGATATCCATCAGTGATCTAGAGAGGTTGGAGACCCGGGTAGTGGCCACAGCAGTGTTGCAGATCTTGGGCAGCCAGGTGTTCCATCACATCACTGGAGGGTAGATGATGATTGTGGAGAGTGTGCTGAGTGGGACCTACTATGGGTGGGCCCCGATGATGTTGGTATTGGTGAAACGACAGCTGTTGCTATGCAAGCGGCAAGTGAATCATGATTGTGCCTATGGGATAGTATTGTGTTCGTTCTTCTTTGAGAATATCCTGACCTTACGACCTCATATACAGTTACCTGATGGAGGTCCAAGAGAGCCCTGGATGCGTCGGTGGGGACGACTACTATGTAGAGGAGGGGGAGGGGCGGTCGGACAGGTGTTCCGACCAAAGTTCTTCGCCCATTGGGATCAGATGCCATTATACATAGATGAATACCCCTATAGTAAGATGAGTTATTGGGGAGATCCAGACTTGCCACTTCTTCCTGGTCGAGTGTGGGGGCCCGATGCTAAGTGACAAGAAACTAATTTGTTATGTGTATTTTGGAGTTTGTGACTAGTATTCATGGTACTAATCCTTATATTTGTTGGAATGCAGATATAGCTCCGGTAAAACTGGCCGGATATATGGAACGACCAGCAGCAGCAGGGGCTACAGGTGCAAGTGGATCGAGGACGGCACAAAACGAGGATATGGCCGCTCTGTTGGAGGACATCCATCATAGATGTGAGGGGCTGCTAACCGGTGTGTCGGAGCGTGGTTGGCAGGATTTAGACGACCAATACATAGAGTTATGTATTGGGCTACCCTCGGAATGGCAAGGTATCATGCGATGCATGGTGATGGCCAGTCAGATTGTGCGTGATCTACGAGTTGCGGGAGCAGAACCGTTGGCTCAGGATCCTCTAGAGAGTGATTAGATGTGGGGCAGGTGGTGCCCCCCAGTGTTTATGTAGGGGCAAGTGGTGCCCCCCATTTTTGTATTTTTTTTTTTTGTACCATGCTATGGGCATGTCATATGTTTCAGAGCAGATGGACTCTAAAAACACATGATATATGATATATATGATTTATTTATAGTTTTTTGATGATGTGAAATGTTATTGTCTTGTGTGTGATAAATTCCAGTCTAGAAAATGATTTGCGATTTGATCTACGTAGTGATTTTGACGTCGAGGGATATGGTTGAAATTAATGAATCTAAATTCACGTATCAAAAGTTTCACTCGTAAATATTGTCTAAATAGGATAGGGTTATGCACACGATAAACACCATTAAGTTGTAAGACAAGAAGCAGGGAATCTAAATGAACATGCAGATGGAGGATGTGATGAGAGAGGGCATCGGCTAAGAGACCACGTACTGCATCATATTCAGCCTGATTATTGGTGGAATTACCAATGCAGACCCCATTTGCAAGAACTAGGTTATGCAAGGGGGTAAAGATGGCCCATGCTGCCGAAGCGAGATTCCGGGAATAGCAACTTGCCCTATCAGCATAGCCAAGATAATGTGTGGACGAGAGGGCCGATGTGATAGTGTCAAAAGACAAGAAATGGGAGGGATGAGAAAAAGGAGGGAAGCGTGAGTAGAGGATAGACATCCACTGATGGCTATGGGAGGGAGAAGTCTGGGTAGGAATTCTAGGACTCATAACCGACGAGAGGGAGAGGAATGAGAACTATGGGATGAAGGGCAGGAACTCAGGCAACGAAGAACATCGAAGATACGGATGGTATGATCGTGATTATGGGAGGAAATGGAAGGGCGAAGGAGACCATACGACGCTGCAAAGCTACCTAAATAATCAGTATGGGAAGAGAGGCACAGATACGGGTCATCAAGGGGAATGACAGAAGAACAGGTAAAAATATGGTCAAAACATGAAGAGCCCGAGAATGTGTCTGAAGGAGGATCAAGTAGAATAGATGGAGTGGATTCAGAGGGAATGTACTTCGAGGGTCATGTGGATGATGATAGGTATAGGAGGGGAGTAGCATATTCCGACATCTCAACATCAGGGGGAGGAATGTCGATCGTAGCAGGGGGATCCTCGAGGAGACCTGACGCATATTGAGCAAGGATGGGAGAGGCGGATTGATTTTGTTCAACTTCGTACTCATGAATGACCTATAAAGAGGCTCGGTAATGCGTGAGGTGAGGAAAATGGTGAGAATAATGGCCATGGACACCACACAAGGCACAAGGTTTGTTGGTGTGAAGAGTCTTGGGGTTCTTGGCTGCAGAGGAGGAAGAAACAGGGGTTTCAGGGACCATAGATTCAGGGAACGTGACTTTAACCATTGGTTGGATACGGGGTAACTCAGGACAAGTATGGGTGGGATGACCGATACCATCACACAAGGCACAAGGTTTGGCGGGTAGGGGAGGGGTAGGGTCAGGTGCGGTGACCTTGTCTTTGGATGCCCCCTTTCGAGTTTTTCTTTTCTTGCCTGTAGGTGTCGCATCATGAGGAGGGTCCTGCGGAGGGGCTAGGGGCACTGTAGTGGTGGAAGGAGCGAAGGGAATCAGTTTCACGGGTTTCACAAAATTGTATGGTTTGGGGTGGCCTGGTGGGGTCTTGGCTAGAGGAGTAAGATACCATACTAGTATTCCCAAGGTTAAATTAGGGAGGGAAAGGGTGGCCATGACGGGAACCGAATAGACGCTAGGGGGGGGACCAAGGAAAGGTATTTGACCAGAGGGTTAATGACTAGGAGGGACAGCTCCATGGTGGAGACCTGAGGGAACCGACTCAGGAGGGTAGGGAGATTCCTGAGTGTGAGGTGGATGGGAAGGTCTATGCTAAAAAGGTTTGGTCGACTGAAGTGAAGGACTAGGAGCAGGTTGCAGTGGGCGAGATTGAGGTTGCTGACTAGCCGAAGCAGGCTGTGAAAAGCCAGCCTGAGATGATTGCATCATGCAAACATTCGCTAAGTTGGAGTTAGAGACAGGAGGAGGAGGACGACGAGGAAAAGTTCCAAGAAAGGAGGAGTATTTGTAGATGCCAGGGGAAACACTGGTCAAATAATCAATAGTGGGCTTATTGGTAACATTAGAGATGGTGGACTCAGGGGAGGTTTGAGATTTTGGTTCATGGTAAGTCAACTGGTCAATCGTGACAATCTTGCCATTATGAGGTAAAAACACCTTGTAGTGGACTGAGGATGGGACGGCAGACATGGCATAGGTGTAACTACACCCCAAAAGAATGTTGTAGTCAAGAGGGGCGTCGATAACTTCCACGTCGACACAAAAGGTCCTACCCGCAAGGGTGATAGGACAGTTACGAAAGATGTCGATGGGCTGGGAGGCGTGGCCATCCCATTCACGAAGGGTGATTGTGGAAGGGGCCAGCTCAGGAGATCCAAGTTGTTTCCAAACCGAAGTAGACATCACATAGGTAGATGCCCCCTCATCAATAATACATCGAGCGACATTGGCATTTCAGATTTTGACTAGGATTTGGAAAGCAACAGAAGGAGGAAGAGGGGGATGGTCTGAGTACAGGGGTCGAAAATAATCAATTGGTCATCAGCAGGATCTACAGCACCCACGACAGATAGTAGATACCTCTTTTGAGAAGGACATGACTGGAGGAGTTCCAGTGTTGAAATGGCAGCAGGATATTGTGCCAGATCATCTACTATACTGTATGAATGGGTAGCCTGACCAAAGGCAGTATTTCGGCGTAATGGACCCTTAGGAGTCTTGGTATGAACCTCATCTTTGGATGAAGGGATTTGCAAGGGACCATTGGGTGTCGACAGAAGCTCTGTAGGACCTGAAGATGAGGACTCGAGAGGCGTGGAATACTGACGGGACCGAGTTTGAAGGTTGAGGTTAACGGTGAGTGGTTGGTAAAAAGCCATCATGATAATCTGGTAATCGAAGGAACCAGAAGGAGAAGGTTGAGTGGTTACCGGGGCAAGAGGTGGTTGAGTGGCCACGAATCCTTGTTGAGGGAAAGGATCAGTAAACACAGTGGGTTGAAGAGTAGGTGGATTGGGAGGGACAGTAGTGGAGGAGTGTTGTCCCTGCACGGTGGCCTGAGACTCCCACATCTGCCGCATCTGTGGTAATAAGGGACAATTGTGAGTGTAATGGCCATAAACACTGCAACACGAACAGGGCTTATTGGTGCAAAGCGGCCTGTTCGGATTGGGCTGGGAGCCCTGTGGCTAGTTGGCAGTGGTAGAGTCAGTACTGGAAGGATTGGATCCACGATTACCAGGAGTGGATTGATTGCCTTTCCTCTTTCTTTGAGAAGGAAGAAGATTAGTTGCCCCCTGCTGCGCAAATACTTGCCCTGGAAGGGGTAGTAAGTGTGGTTGTAGGGGTGGAGAAGGCAAGGGAGTGGGAGGTCCAAATGCTGGAGGAGCTAGGACACCAGGTTGTGGGTATGGATATGGGGTAGGATGGGCAGCATTGAGGTAAACAGGAGTGTGGGCAAAATGAGGAGGCATGCCGTATCCTGGATACATGCTACCTAGAGGGGGGAAAGTGCCAGAGGGGTTGGCCCCTCCTGGAGGGAAACCATAGCCTAGAATAGGTTGAGCAGAGGTATGTGACAGGGCTCCAATGATATTGTCGACAGAGTGAGATGCCCTTGAGGCATTAGTGCCACCGGGATTGGGGAGGTCAGGAAGGACGGTATAAACATAACTAGATTGGGCATAGATAAGGTCATATTCCAAGCCAATTTGGAGGGCAGCTTCTTCGGTTTGGGGAAAATGGGATGCGAAATCTTTGCCAATGGGGGGTAAGAGAGAGCGAAGGAACCAGTCCATGTAAACCCGATCTTCAAAGGGGGGAGCGCAACACAGGCTCCGTCTTCGTCGCCATTCCTGGACATGAGCGGAAAGGAAGGTCGAAGAGGATTGATGAAAAGAAGTCAAGAGTTCAGTACCAGTGTCATATCAGAGAGGGAGCTAGAAATAAGATAAGAAGGCTTGGGCAATGGTTGCAAAGGTGGTATGGAAAGAGGTGGTTTGATCAACATACCATTTAGAAGCTTCGTCGATAAGCGTGCATTGGAACAAACGAAGATGGATGGAGTCATCGGTGATGGAATTGGAGGAACACCACATGTGGAAAGATCAGATATGGTTGGAGGGATCTTCACTAGCAAGGCCTTCAAACTTGGGAATGTCTGAGGGGAGATTGGTTGGCATAGCAGGCAAATTGACATCGTGGCGAATAGGATCATTAATCAGCTGATTGAAGTCAAGGAGACTGAGACCGGCCATGTAAGGGAGCAACGGGGAAGTCGAGGTAGGTCGCGTAGTGGTTCCACTGGAAACGGACCCAGTGGTAGAACTGGGGTTAGGGCTAGGTCCTGAACTAGACATGGTGAAGGTAAGAGAGGGAGAACCAGAAGTAGGGGGAGAACCCGAACAATCAGAGGAAGAGTCGAAGTGCAGAATTAGGGTAGGACTTACTCGATGATGATGGGAAGGAGGAAGTCGACCGACCAGAAACTGAGGGTGAAGGCCAAGAAGTCTCTGGGAGAAGCACCTTGGGGGCGTAATGATGAAGGGAAGAAGAAAAACCGATAAGGGCATGGAGGGAAAAAATCAAGTGAGGTCAAGGGCGGAGAGGTGCAGTGACAATTGATTTTAAAGTCTTTTCCAGGTGGTGGTAACCAGGCTCTTCTTCACTTAGGGTCAGTGTGTGGCATGCGTTAATTTTAATTGTTTAAACCTAGACGTTTTGAGAGTAAAATAAAAAGTGTGTTGTGTAACTGAAAATAAATCTGCAGTAAATAAAACTGAAAGAACAGAAAATTAACAGCTACCAGTGCATCAATCTAACCCAAGAAGGCGGGTCTCTCACAACTAGTCTATAAGAGGGAAAAAAATTAAGTAAATCGCGTTGAAAAGAGGCCAATAGATCGAAGGTCGGGAGGGATGGGGATCTAAAGGAGAAATCTGCTAAAAAGAGGTGCAGAGAACAGCAAAGAGGCAGAGGCAAGGTTGCTGCTAAAAAGGATGAGATCAGCTAAAAATAGAAGGGACAAGGAGGCGGCCCTAGAAATGAACCCAATAAAAACTATATGAGGTGATTTGAAAGGGAGAAGAGATGATCTAAAGGGATCTGAAAATGAGGTATCGGATTTGGAAGAAAAAAGGATGAAACCCCGGAAATGCAGACTTCTAAAGTAGCAAAACTCTCCCACAAAAAGTGGAGGGTACTAGAGCCCTAAGGGGCAAGATTCCCACTTAGTTGAGCAAAACATATCAGAAATAGGTCTAAACGGGTAGAGACAGAGGTTGGAAAACCCTGACAGAAGCTTCAGACAAACCCAGAAAAAGTGCTGGAAAATTGCAGAAAAAAGTGCAGGTCGCAAGTTCTGACCTATTTGCAGTCCAGGTCGCAGATTTGGGGCAGAAAAGTGCGACCTCTAGGCCAGGTCGCACTTTTTGGTCCGATAAGTGCGACCTACAGATCTGGCTCTCTCGGCGGCAGATTTCAGAAAAAATTGTCGTCTTAGCTGCGGCTGATGTCTGTCACCTGCGCAATAAGGCCAGAAACACACAGAAGTTAAAAATTTGACTGTTTGAGGGTTTTAGAGGTGGAAAGCACCTTAAAAATAGGAAAAATAGGAAATGGAAGAGAAACCCTAGGGTCTGAAACAACTAGATATGCAGGAATATATAAAACGACAGTAGTCGCAAAAGAAAACCTGTGTGGAGTCACCAATTGTTAGTATGAATATTTCTTCATAAAATATCACTTTAGCTATGCATAAAAAATAGCCCTAACATTGATTATGGCTGCAAAATATCTTTAAGTCTGCAATGAGGTGATCCAAATAGTGCTGCACAAATCGAGATCTAAGTACAAAAGACATTAAGCAGATAAAATACCATATGGCTCCATGCATCCAATAGACAAGACAAGAACAATGTATTTAAAAGAATTTTATATTATATTAAAGAATGGGGCACCTGAGAGGAAAACAAGAAAGGTGTTTTCTAGTTCTCCTCAATGGGATGGGTTCTTGAAAGTCCTCAGTGTTTCAGATCTAAAATTCCTCTCTCTTATTGTGGTAGAAAACCTAGACAAACATAGAACTCAATGGGAGCTCACAAGGAAAAAATGGAAAATGGTGACCAAGAGTAGATCCAGTGTGATCTAATGCAATGAAGGTGACTAATGAATGGGAAAAACCCTTCTATTTATAACAAAATATTGGGGTGTTCTAGAACTCGGTGCATGAATAAAATATTATTAATCAAATTCTAGAATCACCCTTTAGGAATATTTTATTATATTTGTTGGAGAGAAAAGGTCTTTTGACTTGGGTCAATTCCTTTATTTATAAACAATAAATAAATAAATGATTTATTTATTATTTTAGGGAGATGGTGGGAATATAATTAAATAAATAATGACTTATTTAATTATTTAAAAATGATTTAGTCAAATTTAACTAGGAATATTATTTAAATAATGATTTGAATAACTTATTCCTATGAAATAATTAAATAAATAATGATCTATTTTATTAATTTCCTTATTTTGGGTTAAATATGACCAGGAAATATAGACATATGTTATTTTACATGGTGAAAACAATTTTACTTAGAGTAAAATTGGTCTTACATGGTGTACTTGGGTTCATCTAATGATAATGGGTTAGATGACCAAAAAAATGGTGTAACATCAGTCACCATGGGAACTTATACATTGATTTATCACTTCTTTGTGGTTTACATACCTGACACCAATGCGATTTTGGGTGTTCAATGGTTGATTACATTGGGAAAATTCACCATTTATTGGGAGCCTTTGCTAATGGAATGGGTGGACAAGAAGAGTGGTGAAACTCAAATGATCAAAGGCATGCATACAAATCCCTCACATACCACTTCCACATAAAGAACAGAGATGGATTTGCGTAGTGGAAGCAAGGACCTTACAATCCCATCTATCATTCTCATGATATTGCTACATGGGACACTTTTATCTAGTGGTAAACCACCTTGGAGGCCACTTGATTCAGTTTTTGTGGGATATATCTCACAACATGATGCTCCAATCTTAGATCTAGGAGGGATGGGAGCATTGGAAGGATATGATTCAGCGCTGGGAGTCTTGGGTAGGCTCAAGGAGGAGGGAGAGCCTCTCCCAACATCATCATTACCCACTCTCATTTCTGACTCTACGCTGTGGGAGGAGAAGAAGGGATGGAATGACCTTTTGCATGGGAGATGTCAAGGAGGAGAAAAAACACATGACAGAAATTTCAGTTGATACATCATCAATGCTGTCATTGTTGGGGAGTTTAGATCCATATTTGAAATCCCAACTGTTGGTGGATTATTCCAAGGATCTTCACACTTGCATGATACTTGATGACCATCTACATGAAGAGGGATATTTAGTCCAAGAGGGATTCATCTATCATCATGGTAGGATCTTCATGTCTAGAGCCTCCAATCTCAAGGAGAAGTTGCTACAAAGAGCCTATGGAGAGTTTTGTTTCAGCCACATATATTCCATGAAGATCTACAAAATCATCATGAGGAGCTTTGACTGGGAAGGCTTCGAAGGAGAACTACATCAGAATTTTCAAGAATGCATGAACCATGTGGAGTTGGAACAACAAAATGACTCTATGAAAGATTTATTTCAACCATCTCTTCCTTCTTTTGAGAGGGGGGATAGATATATGCACCATTCCATTTGTATGAGGAGGATTGTTGGTGGAGAACATACTCATGTAAATCATGTTTTAATTTCTTATTGTATGTTGTATTTCACTATGTTTATGTAGGCCATGACACCAAGGAGGAGTATTGTATCCTATAAACTTTATGGCCAACTTTGGGCCACAAAAATTTCTGAACTTGGCCACTCCCTTGCTGGACAAAGGGAGATCTTGTTTCATGATGGGTGCATTCCTAAGGCACCAAATATATATCACACTTTCAGCCATAGCAAGATGAAATGGGCATCAAGTAAGTGGTGGGAAAACAACTTACCACATCTTGATTTGATGCAGGCAGGAGACGCACTATGCTAGTTCCACATGTGGGACTATGACCCACCTCCATATGCACAAATTTCTATTTCTATGTATATAGTTTTGCTCCAATACATTGATCATGTACTTGTACTTTTTATGGGAATGTATGGAGAGAGAATGGGAGGTATGCATGTGGCCTATGGGATGGAGATTCTCCATGTATCTTATGCTACATGTTTCAGGGAGAACATTGGGAAAACCATGTTTGTTTCATTTGAGTTATTGTGAAAAATTAGCTTATGGAGGAAGATTATCACATGATGGTGTCACCAATGGAGGAGGAGAAGAGTTGCATCACTCACCTTATCAGTTGCTTGACAACAAGAAACATTTGGGAGGGGAGGACTGTAATATTCCCAATTAGTCCTAAGTTAATGGGAATATTCATTTTTGTTTTATTTCTTTTTTTGAATAATATAAGTGTAAAGGAGGTCCATAATACTCATAAATAATTAATAAATCAATGCCAAATGTAAAAAGGCTAAATATTGGCTATTTTAACAAGCACCCTTAGGTGTGAAAGGGGCTAGATATTTTGACTGGGTCAACCTTGACCAGATCTACAGCATTTTCTGGGAGGAGTGGCCATCAATGAGGCGCAACGCAATTTTAGATGGAGATGGCTTGTGTGAAAGGAGTGATTTCATTGAAGGTGGTTTAGGGTTTACAAGCTCTTAACTTATAAAAGGAAGAGGATGGCAACGTGGGAAGGGGTTGAATGATATTGGATTTTGATATGTTGTATGTTTAGATATATAGCTTTCTTTGGCTGTTTAGCCTAGATTGAAAATGTTGTTTAGCATTGGGTGTTCCTGATCGGGAATCCCACCTCTTTCCATTGAGTATCTCTTGGGAGATTCTTGTATTGCATAGTCCACTATTTTTTTGAAGGCCAAGCTTCTTCATCCAATGAAAATGCAGATCTGGTTGAGGGTTTGGTTGTCTTTAAAATCTATAGCAAGTGGAGGCTAGATCTCTTCAGATCTAGTCCATTTCAGTGCTCATTTTTAGTGGAGAAGGCTTCTATTCCATTGGCAAGAGAGTATTGGACATCTTGAGCTTCATTTTTTGATCTTGGCATATTGCCAAAAATATTCTAAACCCTAAAATGCGGTTTTTCTTCCAGATCTACGTTATTCCTATAAGTGCTGTTGCAGGGTCTTTCGGCACATCATTTGAAGGATTGGTTTCAAGTGTCGGGGATCTACCCTTCATTTTGGAGATCCATTGGAGGGGATATCTTTCTTTTCATATTAGATCTGATCTAAACACTTCTAAACATTTCTAAACATTTGATTATTTCTACAAATCTGGAAACTTAGATCTTATATCTACTTCATGTATATGGTGTTTTGCTAAAAAACCCAAGGGGGTTTGAAAAAATAGCTTCTATAGTGCGTGGATCTGTTATAGATATGAATTTTCATGAAATTATATTATATATACATAAAGTGTAATGTTGAACTGTTGCAGCCCAGTAAAATAACGTTGTAAAGGAATTTCTAGTTTATATACATGGTTGGAGCACCTCTTTTTGAAGATTTTCTTCTATTGGTGACTTGTATTTCCAGTTATGCATCTTATGGGCCTCATTGTACATCTATTTTGCTGCTGTAAATACATTTGAAAGGTCTCCTTATTGGCCTCCTATTGTATCTTAGATGAACCGTGCTATTTTCCTACAAATGTGCTTTCTATTGTTACATTCCCCATTCCGAAATATTACACCCCACCCTGTACGTTGCGCTGGGCACAACAAGGGGGTCTTGGGGGAGGGGGTCTTGGGGGTTTCCCCCCCCTGTCTAGTGGTTCAGAGGCAATGAGTAGCCCCCTGTGCAGGGTTGAGGGCAGCGCCTTGGGAAGAAATTTGTTGAACCCTATTTTCGGTGGGTGGACACGCCCATGGTTTTGTGCATGGGTTTGCACATGATTTTGGGGTATGATGGTTTTCGACCGCTGGTATTTTGTAGATCTGGTCAAGGAAACTATGGTTATGCTGTAATCCATGGTTAATGGATTGGGGTTTATATCTACTTCAACATGTATATACATTTGTTGTAACACTAAAAGGAATATAATGAAAAATCAAGCTGGTAGTCCCGATTTTGTATCCAGGGGAAAATATTTGTGTATATATTTTTTATGTTTTATTCTCTTGCTATTGTTTATTTTATGTTTTTAAGATTAATTTTTAGATAATTTATGTGTAGGGTTAAAACCTACATTTGGTATCAAAGTTTTTTCGACTTCAAGGGGACGCCTTTGCTGCTTAGGGTTATTTTTTTTCCTCAAGCCTATGGTATACCCTGTTTAGTGGGAGATCAGAGAGATCGATCCTTGCGGTGAAAGAAGATGGAAAGAAATGGAAAGATAGAGATCGAGAAATTTAATGGTCGGAGTTTTGAGTTGTGGAAGCTCAAGATGGAGGATCTACGGGTGGATAAATATCAACGGATCATGGTAGATCCTAGTTCTAAAACAATGACAATGTCAGATGAATACTGGAAGAATTTGGATCAGAATGTAAATAGCACAATACAATTTGGTATGTTAGATTCCATATTTTTGAATGTATATGGGAAAGTTATGATGAATAATTTTTGGGACAAGCTAGGGACTTCTTACTAATCTAAGTCTCTGGTGAATAAATTATTCCTGCGAAAAAATTTGTATAACTTGAGGATGAAGGATGGAGACTCGGTGATAGATAATCTGAACACCTTCAATACTATGGTAAGATAGTTGTCATATATTGATATTAAAATCTCATATGGAGATAACTACATTAGTTTGTTGTGTTCTTTACCAGATTTGTGGGACAGTCTGGTTATTACAATAGGTAGCAATGCAACTACCTTGAATTTTGATGAAATTGTCTCAGCCTTGTTGTCGGAGGAATTGAGATGGAGAAATATCGAGGGCCAAAATGGAGATTCCTTATCTATATGAGGAAGGTCACAGAATAGAAACACAAATAAGTTTTAGAGTGGGAGATCTAAATCTAGAGGGAGATCTAAATCTCTAGGAAATTTTGTAAAGGTATGCTGGAAATGCAAAAAGGAAGGGTACTACAAAAAGTACTAAAGGTCTAAAGCTCCTAAGAAAG
This sequence comes from Pinus albicaulis, assembly GCA_034641835.2. Lineage (NCBI taxonomy): Eukaryota > Viridiplantae > Streptophyta > Pinopsida > Pinales > Pinaceae > Pinus > Pinus albicaulis. The sequence goes on along the minus strand of JAXQQM020079050.1, from coordinate 37,062 downwards.
TAAAGGGATCTTATGATGCTCCTTCTACAGAGTCAAAAACCACCTCAGATGAAGTTGGGGATGTGTATTTGGCTTCTTCTTCAAATACACATGTAGATCATTAGGCGTGGTTTATTGACTCATGTGCATCCTTTCACTTCACTCCCCATAGGGAGAGTTTCTCCGAGTATGACAAGTATTATGGTGGTGATGTATTCTTAGGGGATGATAGGAAGGATAGAATCGTCGGACGTGGAAAATTCACACTAAAGCTGCAAGGTGGAAGGATTATAACACTTCTTGGTGTTCTGCATATTCCTGTATTGGCTAGAAATCTGATTTCTGTAAGAAATATGGATGATGCAGGTGTAAAAACAATGATCAAGAAAGATACCTACAAGATGGTTCATGGAACACTGGTATTATTGTGGGGAGTTCAGATTGGAACTTTGTACAAGCTTCATGGTAGCACTGTTATTGATTGGTCCAACAGTTATGTGGTTGTTGAAAGTGGAGTGGAAATCCTGGCAGTCTCTAGATAAAATACCATGCTATGGCATCAAAGCCTTGGACATATTGGAGAGAAGTGCCTTCAGATACTAAATGGTAATGGTATTATATAAGGTATGTCTAATTTCTCTCTGGATTTCGATTTCTGTGAAAATTGTGTATATGGGAAACATAATGAGGTGATTTTCCTTCTGGTGCTAAGAGCGCGAACAAGATATTAGAGCTTGTGTACAGTGATGTATTTGGACCTATGTCGGTTCCATCACTAGGAAAGCATATGTACTATGTTTAATTAATATATGACTTCTCAATGAATACATAAATATATTTATTGAGGAATAAATCTAAAATATTTGACAGATTTAAAGGATTTAAGGCTCTGGTGGAAAACCGGATAGAGAAGAAGATAAAGGTGTTCAGGACAGATAATGGTGGAGTGTTTTGCAAGAAGGAATTTGAAGAATTCTGTAAGAAGTGTGGTATATCACGACAGAAGAATAATCCACACACCTCAGAAAAATAGATTTACAAAAATAAAGAACATAACGTTGATGGAAAAGGCAAGAAGCATGCTCAGTGGTATCGGGTTAGGACAAGAATTTTGGCCAGAGACAGTGGAGACTGCATGTTACCTAGTTAACATATCACCTTCATCACCATTGGAGGATAATATTCCACATGAGGTATGGACTGGAAAGAAACCCTCTCTTTCACATATGAGGGTATTTGGATGTGATGCATACGTACATGTTCCGAAGGAGAAAAGGACCAAGTTGGATAATAAATCTGAAAGGTTAATCTCTATTGGGTATAAGGATGGTTTAAAATGTTACAATATTTGGAACCAAAAAATAAAGAAGGTAGTGTACAACCGATATGTGGTGTTTAGAGAGGTGAAATATTTTGTTAAACATGAATTCCTACCAAAGGAACTTGAGGAGATAGAGTTTCAGTTAAAGGAGGATGAATCATACTCTACAACAGAAGAAGATTCAGAAGAGGGAGAGCCACAAACTCCAGATGTGAGAAAATTAGTTTGGGAAAGAAGACAACTAGAAAGGTATAGTCCATCTTCTTTCTGTTCCAAATTTTCCTTAACTATCACTGATGCTGATCCCAGAACTGTTAGGGAGGTAGTGGATTTATAGGATGGAAAACTCTGGAAGGAGGCTATGGTTGATGAAATGGAATCCTTGCCCAAAAATGAGGCATGGGATATGGTGTATTTGTTAGATGGAAGGAATCCCATCGGGAGAAAATGGGTGTTTAAGAAGAAGATGAATGTGGAAGGCAAGGTGGAGAAATACAAAGCTCATTTGGCAGCAAAAGGTTATTCCCAGGTGCTCGGAATTGATTTTGGAGATATTTTTTCTCCTGTTTCCAAGGTTACTTCTATTAGATTACTTTTATCTATTGTTGTTGCATTTAATTTCGAGGTAGAACAGATGGATGTGAAGACAAAATTTCTTCATGGGGTTCTAGAAGAGGAGATCTACATGAAGAAACTTGAAGGCTTTATGGTGAAGGGTAAGAAAGAACTTGTATGCAGGTTAAAAATGTCTCTATATTGGTTAAAACAGTCACCAATGACGTGGTATCAGAAATTTGATACCTAGATACGGGGACTTGACTTCACCAGAAGAAAAGAGGATCATTATGTTTATTTTAAAATAATTGGTGACCATGTTATTTATTTGGTCTTGTATGTCGATGATATGTTGCTGATTGGAAATGACAAAGAAATTATCCAAGATTTGAAGACCCAATTGTTCTACAAAGTCGAGATGAAGGATCTTGGTGTGAAAACTATATTTTGGGCATGGAAATTAAGAGAGATTAGACAAGAAGGAAGCTCTAGTTAAACCAGAGGAAGTATGTTGAGAAAATATTGCAAAGGCTCAATATGCAGGATAGTAAACCAGTGAAGGTTACTATTCCTGTAGGTGTAAAGCTATTTGTTGAACAATGTCCTAAGACACAAGAAGAAGAGGAGGATATGTCTCGTGTCCCATATGAAAGTGTAGTGGCTACCCCTGACGTATTCAATGGTCTATATTAGACCATAAATTTCACATGCAATGGGAGTATTGAGAAGATTTATGTCAAAACCAGGGAACAAGCATTGGACAGCGGTGAAGCGGGTTTTCAGATATTTTCGTGGCACTACTGATTATGGTTTGTGCTACCAAGGAAGACCAGGATTGGAAAGAGTTTTTAACATTTGTGTTTTTGTTCATGCAGACTGAGTTGGAGATGTGGACCAAAGAATATCTACAACTGGGCAATTTTTTATCCTATTTGGAGGTGCAGTTACTTGGATGAGTAAAATACAGTCTGGATTGGCTCTTTCAACTACATAGGTAGAATACATGGCAACCACTCATGCAAGCAAGGAAGCAGCTTGGTTGCAGAGATTTTGTTCAAGTATGGGGTTGGTGAAAAGAGCTATAAGGATAGAATGTGATGGCCAAAGTGAAATTTTATTGGCTAAGAACCTTGCTTATCATTCAAATACAAAGGACATTGATGTTCAATATCACTTTGTGAGAGATATGGTTGAGGATAAAATTGTATTTCTTGTTGTTGAGCAGGTAAATCCCCTCTATGGACAGAGGTGATCCCTCTGAACCTAGAGTGGGTCTAGAAACAAGGGAACAAGCTAGAATTTCAGACTCCTAGATTATAAATGAGAACAAGTTGGGATAGATGACCTACCTTGGTCCAATGTTCTTGTTGTATCTTGCATTTGCGATCCGTTGATCTTTGTCTTCACACATCGTGTTCCTTTAGTGATAATTTCCATGTACATGCATAAGGATCAAGTGAACAATGACAACATATGAAAACATACTTTCATTTAAAGCTATTCGATTGGTCAAGGATAATAAAACATTTTTCATATGATTGAACAAAAAATTGGAAAAAAAAACCAGTCATGTATTAATGATAGAGAAAAGAATTTTAAAACCTTAATGCCGTGACATTGCAGCCTCCTTCGATTGGTTCAATTAAGCACGTCTAAAGAATTCATCAGAGATCGGACTTGGTGAGGCAATGGGAATAAACTCTCTCTCGAAAATGGATTTCTCTTTACCTTATTCTTCACACCAGCTATAGTAAGGATTGTTTAGCAAGCCAAAACCATGTGAGAAGAAAGTATTTATATGAGAGGACGAGGTCATTTTGGATCCCTCATAAGGTGGAATAGAGGTATTATCCCTTTAAGGATTTTCACAATTATAGGAAACAAGAAGCGAAAGGGAGGAATTCGACGTTCTTCAGTCGAAAAAACCATGATGACTCTTCTCACGAAGTGGTTAGGCATGGAAACTTAATTTCTATTTTAAAATTTTTTCCAAAAATAGTTCGGTGGAGGTGCCCCACTGAGATAGAGTGGAAATGAGCACGAGGTCCAATTTTGACTTCTCTATGGGCGTGAGGCCATAACTATGTACCATTGTCAACCCAAAATCATATGTTTTTTAGAGTCTACGTGAGGAATGATCAGGAGAGGAAATTTTCTTGACATGCCAAGGGATGCAATGACACTTTTAGCAAGGTATGACAATACACATAATTCACTGAAATGGTCCTCCAATGTTTAGAATGGGGATTGCAGGGATGGTGAAAAATATTGTGTAACAGATTCCCCCTAAAGCATGAGCTTCGAGAGAGAGGGAGGGGTGAAATGTTTTATGAGAACATGCCCAAACCAAGCACCATCATTGGAAGACATGCAAGAACAAGTACAACTAATATCTCTAATACATGAATATGTGGCATGGGCATAACCATCCATACTAGAGTACATATAAAACAGATATGAGGTGTTAGAGCCTGTGATTCTTCCATCCCTCCGTCAGAGATAAAATTTCTCTTGCTGCATTTCATTTTAGGTGTCTCACTCAGTTCAGTCAGCTGCATTCTGTTAGGAGCATGGATCATCTGACGGTAGGGTCTTATCACTCATATCCCTCATGTCTTGTACCTGCTGGTCTATTTCTTCTCATTAAAATTATTTACAGTCATTTTTGGCTTCATAGTTGGCAAAGAGTAATTTTAGGGTTTTCAGTCTCATTAGGTCTAGGGTTTCATAACCTGGTCTTCAGAATGTCTAAAAATTGTTAGCAGGCACATGAGGAAGCTTAAAATAAGGTTTCAGTGCAAAAATTTCATCGTCATAATGCTTGATAATGATTTTTCTTCAAAACTCTGTTTTGAAGAAAAATTGTCTATTTTATCTTTATGTAATAAATGTAATGTAATTCTCAAGTTCTTCAGTTGTAATAATGCTCCATTCGCAGCCCTATTCGCCTTTGCCAAAATTCCATGCCATCCATTCCCTGCAAAATAGACACGAAGCTCATCATTCAGTCCAAAAATCAAAAGCAAGCAAAACATAGTTCTTTTGAAAAGTGTCAAAGTTTTCAAACATTACAAAGTGGGTTTTCAAGAAGCAAAAATTAAAATCTTTGGCATAGAAGATATTTTCATGTTTCAAAGATTCATTTTCATGCCAAGAGATCGAGTGAGCCAAGAAAAATTATGGAGGAGTGAAGAAAGAAGTTTGGAGGGCAGACTATGTTAAAATTGGTTGCGCGGTGCACTGGGCAGGTGTCGTGACGCATAGGCTGAGCGCGGCGCATAGGGTCGCTCCTATGTGTGTTAGTTTGTTCCAGCGCGACGCATCAGAAGGGCGCGACGCACTGGGTTGGTTGTGCGGCGCATTGGGCTAGAACACAAAATTTGTGCCATTTCTTCGAAATCCAAATCGATTCGGTCTCCTTTGCTCCAAGTAAGTCCATGTGACCTTTAAATTTCCAATGAAAATGTATTGGGCGTTGTTTGTGAGGATTTGAACAATATAAAAACAAAACCCTATTATCTTGTTGAGAAGGGATTTTTTTGGGTTTTGCAAATAATTTTGGTGTCAATCATTCCATCTCTCCACCTTGTTTTTTCCCCATCTCCCATCATTGTTATCTCATCACTACACCATCCTCTTACATCCCTAAAGTTACTCAATCCTAAACCTATTTCCCTATCCCTAAAGTCATTTCATTCCCTATCATTCTCATTTTCCCATTTCATTTGTAAAATTTCCCAAACCCCAAGTTTTCCTAAGAAGTCAAGTGGCTGTCCTTACATTTCAAATTTCACTTGATTAAACTCCATTATTCCCACTGCCCTATTTCACTACAGTCCATCCCATACTACCATACATTTGGCACTAAAACAAAAGCACCAAAATTTTCATTTTCATCTATACAATACAACATAGACCTTGCATAGACCTTGGACATTATGGAGACAGATACTGATACATCATATGACCGAGATAGTGATTCCACCACTGAGTTACACGCACCTAGAAGGCCTCATAAAAGTGGTAGACATGTGAGAGAAGAGCCCACTTCATTGGCTGAATTGCAGGCTTGCCCACTTGCCATGGCATGTTTCCAAAAACAATCATGTTTTCAATTTTGTGAAATGATTGCTAGGATACATTATCATCAGGAGTTGGCTCGTTTTTTTGTATTGCATTTACATGATGGTCAGGTCACCCTTGCCGGTGTAACATTCACTTTGACACCGGAAACTATTTCTCAAGCAACTGGAATACCGAATGTGGGAGAACAGTGGAACAAAAGACAACAGGTGGACAGAGTGCATTATGAACCATATATCAAACCTAGCTTTGTAAAAAAACTCAGCAGAGTGTTCCCATTCTGGTTCCTAAAGGATTCCTATGCGCCTTTGATGAAACTCATTATCAGATATTTCAATTGTGAGGGCCGGTTTTCATGCCTCTATGCCTATCATATCAGGTTATTGATGCATTTCACCAGGGTGAGGATGATGAACCTCCCTTATTTCATGTGCCGGAATATTAAGAGAATGATCACTCTCATGCAGAGGAAAAATCCCGAGCAGCAGTACAATGGTATTTATCACTATGCACTCATTAAGATAGTGGTTATGCATCAGCTCGGCTTGCAGGGTATTTCATGGGAAGATTTCATTTCCAATGATTTCTTCACAGCTCCTTAGGTTCCTCCGGATATTGTTCATGATGCAGGTGAACCTTCATATCAGCATGAAGGTCAGGAGAAAGAGACCACTAGTGTGCTGATGTATGTCACTTATCAGAGAGGCACTAAAGGATTATTTGCAGCAGCCCGACGAGTATTATCTCCACCTGGGGTGGAAGGGGTCTCACTTCCGTCATCAGCAGCACAGGTACAGGTATAGGACAGAGGTAAGAGGCATATATAGGATGAGGGGCCTTCAGGAGGCCAAGATACAGGTTTCATACTCATTGATGAGGATTTGAGCTCTCCAAGCTCAAAGTTGAGAGAGACTATTTAGGAGCAGAAGGTGGAGATAGACACATTGATCGTCAAGTTGAAGAGAAACCAATGGATTATAAACTACCTGGAGTAGTGAAAAAAATAGTTGGAAGATCAGCAAACAATCATGGAGTTGCAAAACATCCGTGAGAATCGGCAAGCTGCCCAAAGAAGCCAAACCGAGATGACATCCATTGAGCGAGAGATTGAGGCTGATAGAGAGACTTGGCTTGAGAGGGTCAATATTCATCTGGAGAATTTGTTGGAAAAGTCCAACAAGGAAAAGAACATGCTCAGGCACATGAAGAATCATTATTGGGTGAGGAATCATGTTTGCAAGGCGCGAATCAAGATCCTGAAGGCAAAGCTAAAGAGAGCATTAAAGCATCGAAAAAGGCATGATAGACTCCAAATTTTGGCCAAAGATTCTTTGGCTTAGCATAGTGCTTGATGGTGGACATTCAGCCCAAATTCCAAGAAATTTGGGAAACTTTTTGTCAATTTTGAATTTTTTGGCCTTTACACAAATTTTCCTGCCCGATGCGTCGCGCCACTTGGCGCACGCTTATAATTGGCAGCTCCTCTTGAAGAAAAATTTGCATTTTTGTATTTTTCATCAAAATTTATTCATGCCTACCCATTACCTAAGGATTTTGACAAGTTTTGGGTTGCCTGAAGGGTCAAAAACACCTTAAAAATGGCCTTTTTGCCACTTTTTGGACACATAGGAAGCAGTGTTGGGAGATTTCATTTTTGGAGGAGAAAATGGCAACCAAATTCAGGAATTCCACTTGGGTTGGAAAGTATACAGGTAGAGCTTTCCAACGAGCTATCCTTCACTCAATTTGGACTCCGGGAAGGCCCTAAAAATCAGCTCCAAAGTAGTGCGACGCATAGAGATTTTAGGTGCGGCGCATTGGGAATTTTGGCCTATTTTTCATTCAGTAACTTAGTTTTTCGCCTAGTCTTGGCTAGTTTGACTTTTTCATCTTCAAATGTGAAACTCTTGATGTAACTTGATGTAATTTCATGGCTTTGATGTAATTTTGGCACATTTTTACTCATGTAAGTAGATTCATTCACCAAAAAGTGAATTCTAACTGAATGAATCAGTTTCCTATCTTATAGAGGCAAGCTGTTCCACTGCCTATTTTCCAGTTCTTAGTTTAGATCTTGTTGAAAAAACTCCTAAAATAGTGAGCTCGACCCCTAGAGGCATGGGGATGAGTTAGGCTTGTTTATATCTTGTATTTTCTCAGTCATTTTCAGGGTTGGACACTTGGGATTGCTTTGAGCTCTATTGTACATTTCATCTCTGCATTTTGGCAAAGGAAAGACCAGGGTTTGCAGCACTCTTTGGGATCCATGTGGCTCTATGTTTTGATGGTGTGTTTCTCTCTGTGATTGTAAGTTTACTGAAGTTTCATGTGTATCATTTCCCTTCTCATTTCTTCTTAAATTAAACAAATAAGTGATAAAGGTGGAATCCATTAGATTTGCAGTGCTCTACCTTGAAATTTTGTTTACTTTTCCATGTTTTCAACTGTCTGAAGAGGATTCTTGAAAGACTCTTGCCCTCTTAAACTCCTCACCAGTATGATCTATCCATTTCAATCAATTTCAAAGCATCAAAACAATTTCCTTCCTTGCCCCATTTAACCCTCTACAAAACTGATCATTTCCCGGACCCAAAATTTGTCTTTCCCTTTGATTCCAACAAAAACCCCCAAAATCAAATCAAACCCTTTCGCCTATATACCTAGCCTAAAATCAGCCTTTATTTTAATTCATCTTAAGCCTCACTGAATATTTTCCTGAGATTGACAAGGAGAGAGCCCTCTCCCGATCTGGTAGGGCTAGCTACTAGATTAAGCGTGGTTTGATGTTACCCTGAACTCTGCCTTCCTTCAGCCTGAGGTAGATTTAGGAAATAACATGAGGTATGGACACAACCATCCATCAAGAAGGATCAATAAACATACTTAGGTATGGTTGTAGCCAATCAATCAGAAGAGTCATGCATATAGTCATGGTAAACCAAATCATCTCGCAGCCTAGGTTCTATTAAAAAAAACCTAGGGTCTTGTGCTCCATCTCGACCTGAACAAGTACAAATTCAAGCATGAAAATGAATGATTTGAAGTTTAACATGCAATAATATCGCCTGATAACAATCCAATGATGAAAATTGTTAACAGGCACAAGAGAAACCACTAATAATGACAATGGTTCTCAAGGTACAACTAGTACAATTCGCAGAATGTGAACATTGAGCTGCATTCAAACACCTGCGAAATCACTCGATCAAAGGCCAATGATGAGAAACTATCGTCGAATGCAAAGAACTTGCAATTGAGGCATGCATCCTCCAAGGTACCAAAATGGAGTATCTAGATAAGCTTCTTGGATAATGAGCTGAATTCAATAGGAATTGATCTGGTCGAAGGAGGGCCATAATGTTTCCCACATCATCAACATGAGATAGGAATAATATTATTCTCAATTAGGACGAAATAGAGCATCAGAGGTTGAAAAATGAAAAAGGAAACTTCTCATGAACATATTCGCGACACAAATCCAGAATTTGGCAGTATTTGATATCAGGAGATCTGAGGTCACGATGATGTGGTAAGGAGAAGATGAGAGGTCAAAATAGATAATCCAAACCCATGGAGGAAAAAATGACAAAATGGGATGTCCCCATCCCAACATGAATTGCAGACAACTATCATGTTCGAGAGTGAAATACTGCCGACACGACTGAGAAATGGTTCCATTTTCCCCCACCATTTCTGGTGAGTACCACAATTATTTTTGCAAAAAATATTGGAGGGGATAGAATATGCTTGTCATATAAGTTTTTCCTTTGGAAAAATCCATCCTAGTACATTTTACGAGCCCTAGGAATGAGGAACTTGGTTACGTCATGGTGACAATTTACGATGTCATGTAAGTTTTAACGAGTATGAAAAAGGAAGAACTTGGCATCTTTTCATGTTTAGAGAGTTTTAAAGGAAGCATAAAATAAAACTCCAGCAACTCCCTTTTCATAGGTAGCCTCAGAGATCTGAAAAGTTAAAAATCCATATCTGAGAGAACCTCTTAGTCACGATACACTAAGGTATTCATTTTTCATAAACAATTTGTCCCAACCTGAAAAAGGGGTAAACGTATACTTGGCAGATTTCGTTTTGCAGCCTTTAACGAGTTCAAAATGACAAGGGTCTTGGCAATCTTTTCAATTTTTGAGAGTCAGAAAAAGAGCTGAAAGATGACTCCTCCGGGAGGAACAAGTGGTATTAAGGGGAGAAATTGGTTCTGGTGATGGTGGAACTGCTAAGAACAAGTAAATGTTAAGAGGTTGGATAACAAGACCACTCATTGCAGCGGTTCCTCAAGAATGGGTAAAACAATCAAGTGAGGGCATATGATCGGCCAAGAAGATGGTAATGATGGAATGAAAAAACCAAGGCTCATCTAAAAAAATAGGTTGATAAAATGTCAATCACAAGAGGTAAAATAGGAATGGTTTCATTTTTACACAAGCTTGAAATCATGGAAACTCTGCTTGAATTTGGTTTCATTTTTACACAATCTTCAAACAAAAAAAAACTATCCATGAAATAAGTTTGCATGCCCCTAGCATGATGACTCAATTCAAGGTACATGCCCCCCATCTTCATGGTATTCACTTGAGTAGACTACGGGTTATGAAAAGGTGGATGGAATGAAGGTTTAATGACGAGATCAAGGAAAAGACTCAACTTGGATTTTACGATATCTAATCAAAGACTCCAATTGAACAGGAACATATTTCATTGTTTTAACGAGGTTGACACATTAAAATAACTATCATCATGAGATCTAATTCATTTTTAACGAGGTTTACATAGTAAAATAACTATCCTCATAAGAGCTTGTTTCATTTTTTAAGGATCTTTACATAAGAAAAGGAACTCTGCTCCGACGAGATTGTTTCATTTTTAGGGAGCTTGACACAAGAAAACAAACTATGCTCCGAAGATCTTGTTTCATTTTTTAAGGAGCTTGAAACAAGGAAAGGAACTATGCTTTGAAGAGGTTGCTTCATTTTTTAAGGAGCTCGACATAAGGAAACAAACTATGCTACGAAGATCTTGATCATGACAAATAAGAATTCATGGCTTCCAAGAGCTTCTCATCTGACGGGAGGAAAACATATTGGAAGTCGAGACCCAATGCCCCTAGCACATGGTGCACAACTGAAATATCACTGAATGCGGGCATGGTATAGGTAGCCACATAATTGACCTATGGTGGGGATAATACCATTGGAAGGTAAGAACTAGGAAGGGATGATGGTGGACCAAGAGATAAATTAGCACCAATGAATGAAAGTTGATCAATGGTCACGATCTGACCTTCATGTGGAAAACAAATCACATGAAAGAGGGAATAGACAAGTGTGCCCATGGCATAAGAATAGTCACACCTCATGACTAAATTAAAATCCAAGGATCCTTGGACAACCATCACGTCTATATAGACATTTTTTAATCCCAAAGTAATAGGTAACTTAGGAAGGATCCCTAATGGTTGATTGATTCCTTTATTAAAAGCCAACAGATTCTACGTAACAATCACAAGCGGTGGAGAACCAAAATCTTTCCAAGTAGTTGAAGATAGACTACTAATAGACACACCATCATCTATAATTTTTCTAGGTATGGCCGCGTTATAGGCCTGTACTGTGATCTAAAAAGGCACATAAGAAGGAAGATGGTATCCCGCGAATCTACTCCTCGAAAGAAGCGCACAAACTACTTTGAGGGAGGACCACATGAATGTAATGGTCATCCCTTGGTATTACGGGAGCAGGAGGAGCATCCTTTTGGACCACTGGCATGGGAGCAAGAGGAGAAGCTTTCTGAACCACAGGAACAGGAGGATCTTTCTCCAATTCCAAGCAATCTAAAGAAACAATAAGAACATGAGGAGTAAGAGATCCACTCTCGACGGAAAATACATGATGAACCATAGGCAGGATCAGATCGACTGATTCCATGATGAATGGTTGGTCAGGAAGGGATGCATGAGTCTAACTTTTTGGGGGAGTAGGATCATCCAAGGATGAATATCAACCGATATCTTGATCAACTAGAGGAGGACTCAAAGAAATCTTCTGGTAGCCAACTATAATATAGGACTTAGAAGCCGAAAGGGTATCCAACACTTTAGAGGCTTCATCCATATAAGGACAGAGGTTAATAGGATGGTTCCCTTCACATAAATTACAGGGGATTTTGATCTTAACCTGTTTCTTATGAGTTAAAATATTACTAGCTGAGGATTTTTCACTAGCATGACCTCCAGGGGCTGATGACAACGACGGATGGCCATCACACCACACTGAGAGCACCTTGGCAATGCCAGGGAAATATCGGAGGAGGTGGTCACCCTTACATAGCTTGCAAGGGAATTTGACCCTGTGAGACGAAGAGGGAGGTTTCTTGGTATTGGCTACATGGGTAGCAATAGCTGATGATTCCCTCCCTAGCTTATTTTCCTTCTTCTTTTTAGACTTGTTCTTCTTATTCTTAGCCACCTGGTTACTAGAATCCAGACTTTCACCATGAAAAGAGGAAGAACGAGGTGAAGAATAGGTGAATAAGGTGAGGGGTAAATATTAAGATCAAGATAGGGTTGACATGGTTTAGGTGGAGGAGAAATTTTTTGGACAGTGGTTGGAACACTCAGGACCACTAAGATTGAAAATTACCAAATGGGTAAACCAATAGCTAACCTGGGAAGGGACAACGTCGCCATATAAGGGGATCCATCATTTCCAAAAGAAGGAAAAGGATCAGGACTCCCATCGGAGGGGAGATCCTTCATTGGTAAAGCTAAGAAATATTTCCATTGACCTCACCCTAAAAAAACACTATGGAATATAGCTTTATCCAAGAATATTTCATGGGTAGTTAGTTTTAAGAGATTGAAACAAAACTTTTCCTTCTCATATTTTAAGAGTCAAGAGAAGGAAAAAAGGTGACTCTAGTCACTTTCAGGTTGAACAAGCGTGAAAGGACAAGTGCTCAATGATCTTTTCAATTTTAGAGAGTCACGAAAATACCAAAATGACTACTCAAGAAATCTAGGCAAGAGGGTGTACCAAGCTTTCGTGAACTACAATATACACCTTTGTGAAAAAATGAAAGAGAAATGACCAAGGACTTAACGTACGTGTAGACGGTCTCCCCGAATGATGTGTTCGGTGTATCACAGTTACAAGGTGGCAGAATTGGCTTCCTATGGATAAAGTATTGCAACCTATGAGGGTATCCATTTATATACTCGACGGTACGGGGAGAAAATGTCTATGCTAGTGCTGTTTACTGCCAGATGGCGAACGAAAACTGCTAGGTTTAACGACACTGAAACATGTCACTAGCCTAGACCTCTAAATGTGAGCGTTAGGATCCAATGTTTCCTTAGGTTGATTGAGTTCATTTTAAATTTGATATTGAATTAATGTTGTTGTTTCAAGGCCTTACTGAATGTAACCTCAGATTTTTAATGCACAACTATATGCAAAAGAAAATCATTCCAATTCGATGAACAACTAGCTAAGAGAGGGATAGTAGCTCATAATGAAGCAACAATCAATCAAATACAAGAAATTTTTTTCCTAATGCATCTAAGAAAACCAAAGAAGAAAAGGAAAATCCCTTTCCTTGTTCACTAAAAGCTACTAATGCAAAAGAATGTTTTTCATTTTTAAACCAAGAGAAAGAATGCAAATTTTGTCTTTTTAGATGAATGAGAAGCAAAATGCACTACTACACTAAAAGACAAAATAGACACTACTTTTGGGCAATTCGAATGAAACAATATGAAACGAAAAGATCAATTCAACAAAAACATCAAACCTACTCAAAATAGAGACGCATTCCTTCAAGGGAAAAAAAATTCTTTCAAACCGATTCAGAGAGCAATGTAATCTATGTGCAGGGTGACAGATGGAGAGCTATACGAACACCAAGATGATCATTCAAGAATCCAACGACAAGTAGAATCGATAGAAAAACTAAGAAAATCAGTCATCAAGTTGAAAATATAAAATACTAGACTGACTCAAACTCAACTCAGAAGGTTCAGTGGGGAGGTAGCCAAAAAAGCAACAAAAGACACCTAGAAATCCTAGGATGACAAACTTCACTGATCAGATGAAGGAATAATAGCTAAGAAAAATGAGAAAAGAGAGTCAAAGCAATTTCAGTGGACTAATTGAAAGAGGAAAATCCAAACCAGAGGCAAGACACACTGACAAAACTTAGGGGAAATGTCAAAATCCTAACCTACAGGATTCAACACGTCTGTCAAGCTGTAATCTACGCTAAATAGAGGATGGTGCGCCTATAAAAAAATGAAACAAGCGACAATTGGCGCGATTGTTCAAGAAACAACAGTGCCGAGACAAAAAAATATGGAAAATATAGAAAACCACTAAGAAAAGGTTAGACTTGACACTCTGAGACTACATATTATGGCCTTAAAATTAAAAGAAAGGAAGAACAAATCAGAAAAATGATAATACGACCAAAGTCAAACAGACAAAAAAACATTATACGAACAACGAGAGAGGACAAAAAAACTTTCCTCCCCAGTATGGTCACCAACCTGTTGAGCAAGTAAATCCCCTTTGCGGGCAAAGGCGATCCCTCTAGCCCTATATTTGGTCTAGCAACAAAGGAACAAGTTGGACTTTTATAATCCTATCTTATAAATGAAAATGAGTTGGGATATATGACCTACCTTGGTCAAACACTCTTGTTGTAGCTTGCAGTAGTGATCCATTGATCTTTGTCTTCACATGTTGTGGTCCTTCAGAGATAATGTCTATGTACCTGCACAAGTATTAAGTGAATTGTGACAACATACGAAAACATACTTTGATTTACAGTTATTCGATTGGTTAAGGAGAATAAAAAAATTGCATATGATCGAGCACAAAATTGGAACAAAAAAACTAGTCATGTATTAATGATAGAGAAAATAATTTTACAACCTTAATTCCTTGAATTTGTAGCCTGCTTCGACAGGTTCAGTCAAGTGCATCTCAAGCATTCGTCAGGGATTGGACTTGGTGAGGCAATGGGCCTAAACTCTCTCTCGGAAATGGATTCCTCTGTACCTTATTCTTCACACCAGCTATAGTAAGGACTGTTCAACTAGCTGAAACCATGCGAGAAGGAAGTATTTATATGAGAGGAGGAGGTGGTTTGGGATCCCTCATAAGGTGGAAGAGTGGTCTTATCCTTTTGGGGAGTTGCACAATTGTAGGAAACAAGAAGCCAAAGGGAGGACTTCGATGTGATTCAGTTAAACAAACCATGATGACTCCACTCACGATGTGGTTAGGAATGGAAAATTCATTTCTATTTTAAAAAAATTTCCAAAAACATCTCGACGTGGGTGCCCCACTGAGACAGAGCACCAATGGGCATGGGGCCCAATGTTAATTTCTATATGGGCATGAGGCCATAACTGCCTACTATCACTGACCCAAAATCATATGTTTTTGAGAGTATGATTAAGGAATGATCAGCAAAGGAAATGTTCTTGATATTCCAAGGGATGAAATGACACTTTTAGCAAGGTATGATGATATACATAAGTCACTGAAATGGTCCTCCAATGTTCAGGACGAGGATTGTAGGGACGGTGACAAAATACTGTGTAACACTTGTAAAGGTGGAAAACTTGAATAATTTTGTAGATGCATTAACGAAGTCTATGAGCACTCAAAATTTCTCTTGGTGTAGAGAAAAAATGGATGTCGTAGAGCTTGACTAATCACTAAGCTCACTTCTACCCCCTTGTGGAAAGAAAACAACAAGTGGGAGAATTTTGGGTATGAGTTATATTGTTTACACAATTAAGCGCATGCGGGGGGCGGGGGGTGGGTGGTGCTAACCCCTTGTACATTACATCGAGCATAGCAAGGGGGTCACAATGATGGCATAAACCTCCCTAACTGGGGGCTTGCAGGGGGAGGGTAGCCCCCTATGCAGAAACCCCCTCTGTCTGGGGCAGTGCCCTGGAAAAAAATAAATTGGACCCTATTTTCGGTGGGCAAGCCAGTCCATGGTTTTGTGCATGGGTTTGGACATGGTCTTAGGGCATGATGTTTATCAAACCCTGATATTTTGTAGATATGATCAACGGAACTATGGTTATGTTCTAATCCAGAGTTAATGGATTGGTGTTTATGTATTCTTCAACATGGATATATATTTGTTGAAACACTAAAAGGAGTTTAATGAAAAATAAATATGGTACTCCCGATTTGGGATCCATGGGAAAATATCTGTGTATATATATTTTTTATGTCTTATCCTCTCGTTATTGTTTATTTTCTGTTTTTAAGATTCATTTGCCGATAATTTCTGTACAGGGTTAAAACCTACACTCGTTCTCATGCGGGTGATATGGAGAAGTGAATGTATGTGTGATATGGTGGTTTTGTATATTGGTTGTAATATTGTTCCCTAAAAACTGTGACCCCCGATCTATTATCACCTCCCTGGGTAAACCATACCACACAAATAACTCAGAAAGAAAATTAACTACAAATTATTCAGTATCTCTTTGAAAGGCTATTATTTCTACCCACTTTGTTACATAGTATATAGCAACTAGTATGTAGGCCTTTTAGTTTGATGGCAGATTGCATGGGCCTGTTACAGGTCAAAATACCTCCTCATCAGCTCATAGGAGAAGATAAATATGGAAGGAATACAAAGACCTAAGCTAAACCTATTTCTGCCAAGGTAACGCCTCACTATAACAACACAAGAGCATTATAACACACCTGATTAGAGAATAGGCCGCATTAGTGGCTAGGAAAATGCTCTGTTTACACTAGAGGGTAGCGTTACCCATGTTTCGAGTTTGGAACAGGAAAAACCCACGGAGAATGATTTGAATTTCCAGCTTTTTCTCACAAGAGAGTCAGTACAAAAAGGAAACTGCAAAGCACTAACCTCTTATTGGGCCTTGCCATTAACAATTGAACTCTCAAAGAAGGAAAAAGCATGGAAGTTGAGGAAACATCTTTGTTTTTTCTATTCAGAACCGGTGGAAAGAGAAGGGCAATGATTGCTATCTCCATCTCCTATAAAATGGAGTTGAAAGCTCTTGGTTCAAGGTTGAAGGATTGTCAAATTTTTTGAATACTTGTGAAGTAGAGATAATTGTTGTAGTGTGAAGGTCAAGATTCAAAGAGCTTCATTGAGAAATTTTTGATCAAGACATCACCACTTTGAGAGATAGAGAGATTGGAAGGCTGAGGAGGGCTTGGTACAACCAATGGTTGTAATCCTCCTTTTTATAAATCAATAGAACTGTATCTGTTTTGTCCATTATATGCATTGATATTGTCATTGTTATTTAATCACTTATATAGCATGAGATGAATGGCTTAGATGTGAATATTTTAAATGTTTATTATATATTGAGTTAATTGATAGGAAATATATGTTATGATAGAGATTACACGGGTGCTTTAATTGATTGCAGAGCCAAGATTTGGAGCTGGTGAAGGAGATCTCTTGCTTCGCTGCCTAGTGCTCTCCAAAAGACTTCAAGATCATTAAAGAGGTAATCTTCCATATTATTCCATCAAGTTGTTTTAAGTTAATATGAACATGTATGTGCCTTCATTGTGAACTATACAGCTAATCTTACTGTCTTCATTGGGAACCGGAAAGCCCTGAGAGGGATATTTGATGACAAACAACCTAAGAATTTCACCCTATAGCAGAATTGGCGACTCCACTGGGGATTTCCCCATAGTTTCTGGACTATTTCTTTCCTCCCTTCTTCCTTCCTCTGTTCACAGACCCTTCTGACTAGTGTTTATGCCCAGTAGACATTTCAAAAGCTCGTAGAGTTCAATCCTATTTTTGTTTGACCATCTGAAGAACTTTACCTTGGCTAACGCTACCTATGTTGGTTTTCCAGTGCATTATAACGCTGGCTCTGCTTAAATACAGTGCATTAGCCTCTGGATTAACGTTGTCTTTACTTAGAGACAGTGCGTTACTTAGCCAAAGTTTTTTTTTCACCATTGTGATTGTGTTTTGGTTACAGAGTTTTTTGGCCATCAATATCTCTCCCTGACTAAATCCCTATGCTAGTTTACTAAGCTTGCATTTCTGTTTGTTTGCTCTTGTTTGAAAAGTTAGTGTCAAAAGCATTTACTTTTTAGAGAAGAATTTTTTTTATAGTTTTTCTACATCTAGCTGATTTAATTCTAAAAATTTTAGTTCATAGACTATTAAGAAGAGGTAGATAGAAGTCTAAATCTTTAAAGTTGAACTGTGCTATTTGAATGTTAGTGCAAGGATGTTGAAAAGAAACCTCTCCTTGTAGAAATAATCTTCATTGAATTGAATATGTAGAGCATATTCTTGCATGGTTTCTTGTGTTAGAGTCTCATTACATTTCATACGTCCACTCCCCCTCCGAAAGACTAATAATCAAGTACACTAAGAATCAAGCGATAATAAAATCAATCACATTACTCTTTTTGAGCTCACACCATGTAATGTTCCAAATTTTTTTTCAATAAATTGGAACATTAAATTTTGTCTAAACTCATTTAGGAGATGAATAATTGGGTAAGGAGGCCCAAAGATAATAAAAACATAAATATAATCCATCTAGTATGAAAAGGGATCAGCCATGGAACCAGATTTCACACCCTCATGTGTGAAAGGAGATATTTGCAAAGAGGTTTGACCAAGTCAACCAGCGTAGGGTATGAGTTGGAAAGCACTACATGACAACGTAGGAGGGAAGCTTCTAGAGGAAGGGAAAACCTAATTCAAAGTAGGGCCAATGAGGAGTCTCCAATTGCTATATAAATGGAGGGGAGGAGAGCTATTGCCATTCATGCATATGTTTATGATATTGCACCGGTCATTTCGACTTCTTGAGCACGCTGGTTGTTTAACTAGTCTGCAGCACTGTTTAGTGCACCGAGTGTCTCTATTCAGAGATCTCACCCTCAGCCCCAGGGGACTTCGAGTGCCTACTCGGGTGAGGTTTTCCCATCATTATTTTGGCTCAAGACCGAAGCATCATCCTCCAGGACAATGTTATTGCTGCAACAACATAATACTGTGTTGTAAGGTGATGTCATGGAGACTCCACAACACCTCTTCCATTGCTTGTTTTTCAGAGGGGGAGTCTTTCTTACCTTTGGAGGATCATTTTGGAAGCTTGAGAGCTTATTTATAGATCTTGGCATTAGGCCAACACATATTCTTTCCCCTACTGTGCAGTTTGCTCCAATAGCTGCGTTATTTTCATAGTGCATTTGCTGCGGGGTTTTGCAGAATGATTGGAGGGTGGGAACTAAAGTGTAAGGATCAGACTTCCACTTTGGAGATCCATTGGAGGAGGTTTACTTCATATCTCTTCATCTTATTCAGCCTTATCTACATATTTCTAGTTCTGGAGTTGCCGTAGCTGCCCAACTACTCTGGCATTTTTTCCATTCTGTATGTTTTAGCCAATCCTTTAGAGGATTGATGTATTACTATTTCTAAGGGTTATAGCTTCGCTCCCTTATTATATTTGAGCCATATATTGTCAGATCCATGTATTGAAATCATTTCATAGCAATATTCTATCATAGACTGCATCCTCATAGCCTGGGTTTATGCAGAAATAGTAGTGTTCTTTCATATTCATGTACATGTATTATTGAGGCTTGTATTGCTTTTCTTGAGAGGTTGTTTCCTCAAGACTTGTACACTCTTTTGCTGCTATACATTATTCTTGGATATATGTTCATATTATTGTCTCACATCTCATTGTAAAACATTGTCTTTTCATGGTATGCTCATATATGCGTTTTCATATTAATGCAAGTCACTTTTGAGTGGGATTCTTCAAGAAGCTCTATAGACAGAGTCTGGAAAGGGCCAGGTAGCCTCCAGATCTCATCCTATTTAGAGACGGAATATCTAGTAAATGCCTCCCATTCCATCTCTGGTTGGAGTTTTCCGTGTTTTAGAGATATCCTCGAAACGAGATATTGCAGTAGTATCGGAGCATAGTTCTGGCTCAGCCTGTGGAGCTAGTTATCTACGACACTGGAAGAGAAACTGTGGGGAAATTTTTCTATGAAAAAAGAGGGTAGGCATAATATTACCCACCCTGGGCTATAGAGGTGACAAATATGGGGATCTCACAACAGTGTGACCAACATTCACCATCCTTCAGTAGGCCAACCAGGATCACAATGCCTACATTCTTACCTCCAGTACCAAGTGAGAAAGGGAGGCAGCATGTTCATATAACCTTTGGAGACTATTTCCGTAAATGGCAGTCCATGGGGGAAGACTTCAGAGCAGCTTTTCCTTTCAAATATTATTTTCAGCTCAGGCAGGATGAAAGTGAATGGAACAATGGGGGATCTAGCACGTAGAGTTCAAAGTTGCAACATACCACTGGGAGGTCACCTTTTCCCATGTATGAGGGATCCACTGATCCCTGTCATTTTAAGCCCAAGAAGATCAAAACATTGAAAAATATGAACTTATTCTCATCTATTTTCAGATCCAGAGGAAATGCATCAACCTTTGAGGAGGTCAAGAATATTGAAGAAAAAGAATAGGAAATACCATGCGCTTCCTATTCTCATAAAGAAGAATATATTCAGCATGGAAGATATTTGGATCATCATATTCTCAGTGATTACCTTATTGAGTATAGATCTAAACCTAGAGCCTTTAGGGAGACTCTATATTTTCCTCATTTCATCCAGCTGAAGGAAGAGAAGAGGCCATGAAGAAGAAAAGAAATTAAAGGCAATATATTTTTGTTGTCTACCTTTTGTGGGTCATCTAATGCAAGAAATTGGGTGAGAAAGTTGGATGCATTTTTCCTACTACATCTTGTAGCAGGGAAAGAAGTTGTTGGAATATCAACACTACATTTGGAGGGTGGAGCCTATGATTGGTGGTGCAGCCACTTGAGCCATGCAAGGGTGAATACTTTTGCAGAGTTCGCTCAAATTTTGATCCAAACCTTTGATGGAGAAAGAACAAAGAAAGAAGAGATCACATCACCTCTTGAGGAGGCTTGTGATAACGTTGTCCCACTCATGCAGGAGTAGCCACATGCATCAACAGTTGGGGCAGCCAACACTTTTGAGGAAGGGACTCTTGTAGCCCTACAATAAGTTCCAAATTCACATCAAGGTATGAAAATATTTCCACATTCCATTGTTGCAGCAAATTCTTTTGATCAATGTGGAGATTTAATTTTGCATGGCCAAGAGTCAAATCTCATTGCTACTATAGAGCAGCTTGGTTGCACTACACTGTGCAACATAGAAATAATGAAGAAGGAATCAAATCATCATTCTCATGAGCCATTGTTGGATTGTACATCACATTGGAGGTTGGGGTTTGAAGCCTTGAAGATTGATGGTAGACATCTTGGAGTAAGAAACCTTTTCTCCCTTCAAGATGACACTTTCTCAATGAGCTCTTCTCTGCTCAAAGAGGAACTTCTACCTTCAGATCCAAGACCTCATTGGTTTTGGAAGACTATGGATGAAAGGGAGGTCTCAAGGAGAGATCTCATTGGAGATGCACTTCGACACACCATGGAATGCAATGTTTTTCTTCCCTTCTCACAAGAGCAGGTAGAAGATGGAGGACATCTTAGGATGGATAACATCTCTCATCCTTGTGTTGGACATCCCTTGATCCATACACATCATGATGGGAGGTTTTTTCCTACCACCTATTTGATTCTTGATAGGGTCTCATTGATCCTTGAGAAGATTACATTTCAAAATCCCATAAAGTGCAAAGACAGGAATTTGATTTGGGAGGATGGTAGCCCTCATGGGAGGAGTACCAGGATGAGGAGAAGAAGGAGGCATACATAGGTGATTGAGTGGATGTGGTTGATGAGCAAGGAACTAGGAGGCTACTTACAGATCTATGATACCGGGCAGAAGAAGGCTTGGCTGCGTTGGTTACTCTTGAAAGAGTTTGGCCATCACTTGGAAAAAAATCTTCCTAAGAGTGGGAGGATGGGGAAAATATGGCAGGATACTTGCATCATTGAGCAGCATAGAGAATGGATGCAAGATTTTTATGTGTCTTCATCACATGAGTTGTATGATGGAAGTATGAGGAGGCAGCAAAATACTTTGTTGCTTTGCTTGGGAGAGAAAGGGCAGATTTTCTCTCACACTTTGTATGATGTTGCAGGAGGAGGGGATGGAAATATCTCCTTGGTCTTTGATGGTGATTGGGAAGCACTTCCATCTTGGGAAGCATTCCACATTTTTTGTAGCATTATTGGAAGAATATTTGACAAGGAGCATGTCAAAGAACATAGTTGTGTATTGACAGGAGCTTATTTGCGTAAGCTCACAGTGTTGTCACCTTGGAGTAAAGACTTATGGATGAAGTGTGCCCAGCAGAGATATGGTGGATCCATAACCCATAGGTCCCAGGATCACTTCATATTTGTTTCACTTGATGAACAAAGAGGAGGTAATGATGATAGAGACATCTATGGCATATTCTTCTTGCCTTGGGTTCTCAAGCATACGGAGGATTATCTTTTTGCAGCACATGGTTCATTCTTCTTCATAGCATGCTAAAACACTATGAAGGACTCATGTATGGACCCATGTACCATATTACTTCCAGAATATGGTGAGATTCTTGTTTATACATTCATTTATTTTCACACTATTACCATTCTTATGCAGTGCATTGCTTCACAAGAGAGCAAGCTCGTAAAATTTCTCCATGAATTGTATTGGGCCAATCTACATGATGGAGGCAACCATCTCTTTTGTGGCCTTAGGAAAAAAAAATTTCACCACATGTATTTTCAGTTGCTGACATGCATGATTAACCATGTAAACATAAACATTTTTCCATGTACTTTTATCAAGCAGCAACTTGCAAAACTGCGCTGTCATTACTGGGAAAGTTGTTGGTACCTTCTTGCATCACTTCTAACCTTCAGCATTTTCTTCCTTTTGCTGCTGATAATGTCTCCATTTGCTGATATAGATCAGATTTTTATGGGAGGCTTTATTATTAGGGAGACACATGAGTTGAATGTGTCCGTGTGTGGGAAGAATTCTCACAATTTCTGCACTACATGTTCTAATGGGAGCATGAGAGGAGATATGGCTACCACAACCAAATATTTGTTTTCTTTTGAGGTGGGCCATAAGATTGATATTAATCCATTGTACAGCCATGGGAAAGTTCTTGATCATGTATTATTGTTGTTACATTCATCCATTTACTATCCTTTAGTAGATGTGATGAATCATGGACATTGCTTGCCATGTAATTTTCTGAAGTTGCAGTGGATGAGACTGCATTGTATCCTTGTGAGAAATTGGTTGCATCATGTATCATCATGTAAAACCTTCATCAAACCTCTCATTAGGATGTTCCATGATGACCATGTCCTATTCTTCATGGATGGATTTTTTTGGGCCAGCTTGTTCTTCATTGTTGGAGGAGCCTTCTTTGGACGATTGTTCTTCACTTTGCCATTGGAGGGAAATAATTTTGCAGCCCAGGATCAGCATACACTCTACACTTGTCATGAGTGGAGAGAAGGACAGAATGGGGTAAGCTATGATGCTTTCCAAGTTCATATTTTCATCCCACCTTCATTACCATAGCTTGAGGTGGAAGGAGATTTTCAGGAGTTGCCTTGTTGGGAGGTGGCTCATTTTGTTTGGATGATTGCTTGGGGATGGAGAATCCACATGAGGGAGATGTTCCTCATTATATTCTAGACTCCATGCCTTGAGTGGAGATTCTTTAGTTCTATCCTTGCAGTTTCTTGGGGACAAGCAACATTTGGGAGGGGAGGACTGTAATGTTCCAAATTTTTCTTCAATAAATTGGAACATTAAATTTTGTCTAAACTCATTTAGGAGATGAATAATTGGGTAAGGAGGCCCAAATATAATAAAAAAATAAATATAATCCCTCTAGTATAAAAAGGGATCATCCATGGAACTAGATTTCACACCCTCATGTGTGAAAGGAGATATTTGCAAAGAGGTTTGACCAAGTCAACCAGTGCAGGGTATGAGTTGGAAAGCACTACATCACAACGTAGGAGGGAAGCTTCTAGAGGAAGGGAATATTCTAGAGGAAGGGAAACCCTAATTCGAAGTAGGGCCCATGAGGAGTCTCCAATTTCTATATAAATGGAGGGGAGGAGAGCTATTGCCATTCATGCATATGTTTATGATATTGCGTTGGTAATTTCGACTTCTTGGGCATGTTGGTTGTTTAACTAGTCTGCAGCACTATTTAGTGCACTGAGTGTCTCCATTCGGAGATCTCGCCCTCATCCCTGGGGGACTTTAAGTGTCTGCTCGGGTGAGGTTGTCCCATCATTATTTTGGCTCGAGACCGAAGCATCATACTCCAGGACAACGTTATTGCCGCAGCAGCATAACACTGTGTTGTAGGGTGTTGCCGTGGAGACTCCACAACACCTCTTCCATTTCTTGTTTTTCAGAGGGGGAGTCTTTCTTGCCCTTGGAGGATCATTTTGGAAGCTTGAGAGCTTATTTATAGATCTTTGAATCAGGCCAACACATAATCTTTCCCCTACTGCGCAGTTTGCTTCAATAGCTATGTTATTTTCATAGTGCATTTGCTGCGGGGTTTTGCAGATTGATTGGAGGGTGGGAACTCAAGTGTAAGGATCAGCCTTCCACTTTGGAGATCCATTGGAGGAGGTTTACTTCATATCTCTTCATCTTATTCAGCCTTCTCTACATATTTCTAGTTTCGGAGTTGCCGTAGCTGCCCAGCTACTCCGGCATTTTTGCCATTCTGTATGTTTTAGCCAATCCTTTAGAGGATTGATGTATTACTGTTTCTAAGGGTTAGAGCTTCGCTCCCATATTGTATTTGAGCCATGTATTGTCATATCCATGTATTGACATCATTTCGGAGCAATATTCTATCATATACTGCGTCCTCATAGCATGGGTTTATGCAGAAATAACAGTGTTCTTTCATATTCATGTACATGTATTATTGAGGATTGTATTGCTTTTCTTGAGAGGTTGTTTCCTCAAGACTTGTACACTCTTTTGCTGCTATACATTATTCTTGGATATATGTTCATCTTCTTGTCTCATAGCTCATTGTAAAACGTTGTCTTTTCATGGCATGCTCATATATGCGTTTGCATATTGCTGCAAGTCACTTTTGAGTGGGATTCTTCAAGAAGCTCTATAGACAGAGTCTGGAAAGGGCCAGGTAGCCTCCGGATCTCATCCTCTTTTAGAGGTGGAATATCTGGTAAATTCCCTTCCAGTCCATCTCTGGTTGGAGATTTCCGTGTTTTAGAGATATCCTTGAAATGGGATATTACACACCAACAGTAGTTTAGGCTAGGATCTTGGGTTAGGAAAAGTGAGAAAATCACCCAAGATCTCAAAAATTGAAACTAGAGTCATTAATGAGCGAAATCCTACTGCACTGATATTATCGGGACCGTTCCTTTACCGGAGCTTAGTGCGAGACAACACTTGGGTGCACAAGAAGGTAGCCCGCCTTCGACTGCATCCGGTGGGTGTGTTATATATTGGGGTTCCCTTCTTGGATGTCGAAACTAGATTGGGGATCTAGGTATTCTTCCCATATAGCATGATTTCCTTGACTGTGGACCTCCCTGATGATGTCTGTGATTTGAGGTATCTTTACTGGACATACTTTTTAGGGACTTACACAAGGTGACTGGGACGGGCTGTCCTGGTACCTGTAACAAATGGACCCACTCTGTCTTCGGTCTTTAGGAGGGTACTCGTCTTCACAAGAGTGCTTACACCTATCGTCTGAGGTTCGGGTGAAGCTTTAGAGTGACCGTAATTTTACTTTCGACCAACCCTCTCTGTATACTATTGTGATACTAGATTTCATCACGAGAAAATGGTATTACTCACATAGGGCACCCTATTCTGGCTTCTTGCTGCTTCAAATCCACTGCTGCCCAATGATTTGCATATCGAATGGCCTACTGATGACCCCGTGATTCGTCCCCCCAAAGGGACACTTTGACGCATGAATCATAACACCTTTGCACGTGCAGCCCAAAACTACAACATTGTAGAAGATTTTGCGCAAGCGCCGTCAGCTATGTCTCCTCTCGAAGTATTGCAAACTTGTCCAGCGCAAAGGAAAGCCTTGCTTTTGGCCATTGGTGGAATAGACCCCCAAGATTCCATGCTAGCTATCTTTGATATGGAAAAATCTAAACCTCGCCTCTCACACCAACTCGCATTCCAGGTGCAGGTTGTGTCGAAAGGGAGACCAATCCATCGCACTATCATAGATGAAGGTGCTTCGACCTACATTATGTCACAAGCTTGCTGGCTCAATTTAGGCTCTCCTACCTTAACACTGCCATCGAATTCCCTCAAATCTTTCGATGGCCACATGTTCCTCCCAAAAGGATACCTTTCTAGCTTTCCCATCACTCTGAGTGGGAAAATGGTAACCGTGAACGTTGAAGTCATAGAGTGCCATCTCGACTATAATCTATTGCTTGGTCGCAGTTGGTCTTATGCCATGATTGCCATTGTTTCTTCGGTCTTCTGACTCATCCTATTTCCATTGGATGGGAAAATAGTTACAGTGGATCAGTTATCCTTCTGCACCCTTGATTATACCACATTACCAAGTAGCACTGTACCCCTAATAGGAGGCTTTCCTGACTCTTATGTCAGTATCAGTACCGGTCTTCTGAAGGCATCTTCCCTACTAGGTTGTTTTCCTCTCCCGCCGCCACAAATCCCAAACACGGTTGCAATTATATCCACCACTTTGGATGGCTCTATCTACCCATGGATCATCCCGGCACCTTCAGACATCACTTCCTATGGAGATCAGATGTCGCTCTCACTAGCTGAGTTGGCCTACCAAGCCATCCAAATCACATCTGAACCCTCCACTGCTATGGTTTCGACCAAAGGTACAAAACTCCCACCCATCATAGTTATCTCTAAGGATCTCCTCAATGAAGTCTTGCCTACAAACGAAGCTATTCGAGAGATTATGTCTCTAGAAGAACGACCTTGGGGAGAGTTTCACCATCACGCTTCGATGATCAACTCAGACGTGATAAAAATTGAAATCCCATGCTTTAACCCTCCTGAGATGGTTCCCTCCACTTACACAATTATTCAAATGATTGATTCAGAAGGGAACATGGGTAATATTTCTAAGACAATGCTCATTGCTATCTCAGTCAAAATGGGTATCATGGAAAATATTCATATTGGAGTCGATTGCAATCCTAAGGAAATTGCATGCTTCACGTTCCTTTTCAAGGAATTCCAAGATGTGTTTGCTTAGTCTTATGACGAAATGCCCGGCATAAATCCATCTATAGTCGAGCACGAAATCAAGATTTATGACAATGCCAAACCAATTCGGTAATGAATCAGGCCTGTTCACCCGCGCAAAGCAGCTGCCATAAAAATGGAGGTAGAAAAAATTTTAAAAGCTAGTTTCATATATCCCGTTCCTTTGACGAAATGGGTTTCCAATCTAGTTCCCATTGATAAAAAACAAGGCACCATTCGAGTTTTTGTTGACTATCGTGATCTAAACACTGCTTGTCCCAAATAAAATTATCCTACACCATTCATAGATCATATTCTCGAAGATTGTGCTGGATGTGAATCGTTTTCCTTCATGGATGGATTCTAGGGCTATAACTAGATTGCAATTAAAAAAGATGACCAGCATAAAACTGCCTTCATCTGTCCTTGGGGCACATTTGCATATCATAAACTCCATTTTGGTATGAAGAATGTTGGAGCAACTTTTCAGCGGGCTATGGACTATGCTTTTCACAACATTCGACATATTGTATAGGCTTACTTGGATGACCTTCTGACCCATTCCAAGAAATGACCTGATCACCTCGCTAATCTGAAAGAAATTTTTGTTAGGTGTAGATTCTACAATATACATCTGAATCCTAATAAATGCGTATTTATGGTCGAGTCCGGGCATCTGTTAGGTTTCATTACTCCAAGCACGGGATGAGGGTTGATCCTGATAAGGTTAAGGACATTTTGAATTGCCGGCACCACAATCCATCCTTCAAATCCAACGTTTGCAAGGTAAGGAAAATTTTTTACATCGATTCATCGTTAACTATGACGAAATGACGAAAGGATTTATGCGATTATTGAAGAAAGGAACACTATACTTGTGGGATGACCAAGCTCAATGGTCATTTGATGCTTTAAAACATGCACTTGTTTCAGCCCCACTCCTTAGTGCTCCTGACTACTCACGCGACTTTCTCCTCTACCTGGTAGCCTCACTATCCTAACTTGGAATGGTTCTGGTTCAAGTTCATAGTGAAGATAGTGAACATGTGATATACTACTTGTCAAAAGGTCCGATCAGACCCAAACTATGTTATTGACATGTCGAGAAACTTTCTCTGGTGGTAGTTTTTGCCGTCACCCGACTCCGACACTATATATTGCCGCGACAGACTATGGTTATTGCTTTGGAGAACCCCATGCGACACATCCTATCTCGAAAAATTATTGAGGAAAATATTCCAAATGGATCATAATCCTCCAACAATTTGATTTGGTCTTCATAGCTGCCAAAGCAAAGAAATCTCTCGTCTTCGCCGAATTATTATCGGACCTTCCCAGAATCGACCCAAGAGAAGTAGCTCATGATCCATTTCCTGATGAATCTGTATACTTGGTTGATTCTTCAGACCCATGGTATGGAGACATTTTGGTCTACCTACAAACCCAACGCTTCCTCCCAACTTTCACGTCCGACGACCGTCGTCATATCCGCCACCAGGCGAAGCACTACCTTGTGCTAAACGATATGCTATATCATCATGGTGTTGATACTATTATCCGACGTTGTCTCACTTTCGATGAAGTGGAACACGTTTTGATTGACTGCCACATAGGGGTATGCGGTGGTCATTTTTCGAGCATAGCTACTGCCCAAAAAATCTTGCGCGCAGGTTACTATTGACCCACTTTGTTTAAAGACTGCATTGCAGTAGTCCAGAAGTGCCATCCATGTCAAATTTTCACAAAGAAAATGCATGCTCATCCTGACCCCATTCATCCAGTTATCTCCATTGGTCCTTTTGCTAAATGGGGAATTGACTTTGTCACCTGCAATCCTACTTCAGAAAATGGACACAACTACATCATGGTTGCGGTCGACTATTTTACGAAATGGGCGGAATCCATTCCCACTTTTAAGGCTGATGGCGAAACCGCCGCTCTCTTCCTGTTCAATCAGTTAATCTGTCAGTTTGGCCTACCCCTATCTATTGTCACAGATCATGGATCCCACTTTCAGAATCATATGATGACCGAATTAACATCCATGCTAGGTTTTCATCAAGATCAATCTTCGTCTTACTATCCTCAAGCTAATGGTCAAGTCGAAGCTGTAAATGGCATCCTCAAAACCATGATTCATTGACTGGTCGGAAATAATAAAACCACATGGCATCAAAATTTGTATTCCACATTATGGGCATACCGAATGTCAGTCAAAACTGCCATAGGCTTCACGCCATTCCAACTTGCATTCGGCTTGGAGGCAGTACTTCCAATCGAGTGCGAAATTCCATCACTCAAACTCATCGTTGAACTCCTGCCTGGCACCATCGCCACAGAAGAATGCTTGCTCTCACTTTATCATTTAGACGAAACTCGTCGAGATGCTACACTAGAACTCGAAGCTCACTAACGCCGAGTCAAAGCTCAATACGAAAAATCTGTCAAGCCTTGTTCTTTCCAAGAGGGTCATCTTGTTGTACTCTGATAAAAAACATGACCTCTTGGGGGTAGGAACACTCCAACCATTATGGCTTAGTCCTTACATTGTCACTAAATTCCTCTCAAAAGGGGCTTACGAACTTCAGGACTGTAATGGAATTCCACTCGCAGAGCCCTGCAACGGGCTCTATCTAAAGAAGTATTTTGCCTAGTTTCGCACTAGGCATATGCTTTGTAATTTTATGTATATAACTTTTGCCTATTGTTTTGATGTTTCTGGATATTTTTTTTTGGTTTTTTAGGTGTTTTTCTCATGTATAATATTTTTCTTTCACACAGATTCCGTCATCCTCCTTATCATATGTTGGATATGCGGACGGTGCTAGTCATCACACTAGACGCATTTCTTTAGCTGCTTGGGTTCTCTATACTCCTGAGTTGGAACTTCTTGGTTCTGGGGGAAATTTCCTAGGTAGTGCCACCAATAATGTTGCTAAGTACATGTCAATGATCCAACTCCTCACGGAGGCGGCGTCTCGTAAAATCTCCAATTTAGTGGTCAGGTTAGATTCCCAACTCGTCATTATGTAGTTAAACAATCATTATCATGTCTGTCATCCAGTCTTGTTATGTTATTTTTTAAGGGTGCGACTTTTAGAACGTCAATTTCAAACAATCACATTTGAGCACGTTCCTAGAGAATTTAATGCATTAGCTGATTCTTTGGCAAACTATGTGTTATATTGGCATTTGTCACATTTATTATAAAAGACTTATACATGAGTATATATATTTTCATCCCATTGAAAAATACATAAAAAATCACAAAACACAAATCACCAAAAAGTATGCATAGATATATATGTCATGTCCAGTAAAATAGTTACATCAAAACATCTTCCAAAACTTGGGTGTTTTACAAAAATTTTCTATACTAAGCCACGCTCTGACACTAATACATCCAATCCACTAGCTAGGCATGATGATCATGGTAACATACAACTACTCTCGCTATCCTCCTCAGAGGCACCAGGTATCTCTCCGGCACACCTACGGTATGCCGCTGCAAACTAACTGGAACCTCCTGCATAGGAAGGGGTGGTATACCCATACTCAAACCCTCCAGGTTTCTGGAGAGTTCATGTAAAACCTGGGCATCATCATCCTCGGTGGCTTCCGCATCCTCTGCTGGTGCGCCAGCCCTGGGTAGCTGCAGTCCTCGCCATGCATAGTGAGGGGCCCCAACTGGGTGGACAAGTGCCACATCTATGTCAAGAAAACAAAACTTCATGCCAAAACATAATTTTCACCCTATTTCAAAAAAAAAATTTGCATAAACATTCAAAATAAAAAAACAAAGTACTTCCTTGAAATACACTGATCATTTCCTTCTTACCATCAAGTCCCCACTGGGTGCCAGGGGGCAGCACTAACTCTGGATCACCTATGAAGTTCATCCTTGCATAAGGATAATCCTCGATCATAATAATCTGGGAGTTTAGCCAATAAAAAAACCCATCATCAAAACAATGGTAGACGGGACCCTCTCCAGTCCGCTGAAGCAAAGCTGCACACTGAGCCTACCTCTGTAATGATCTTGGGCCTCATCAATGGTACCCGCTCCAATAAGAAAGAGAAAATCAGTGTACTGTACCCAAACTCTCTCTGGGTATGTGTCTTACATGCGGTAAGCTTTGCTCGGACCCGATGGACAACTCCGTCACACCAGTCAAACACCTAAGGCTGCATACAGTCTAAGGCTAGTAGCATCTGGGCCTTGGTGTCCACATGCTGACTCTTGGCACCTGCCAAGAAAAAAATCATCCATAATATAGACCTCAGTGGTCTCAAAGTCACTCGTGCGATTGGTACCCGATAGCTCACGACCTGTGTGTCACGTACGAAATGCTCAAGAATCAGATCAGAAGTGGAATGCAGGCCAGCTCTAGACCCCATCAAGTTGGGCCTTAGTCAATGACATGATAGGCTAGTCAAAAGTACACATCATCCTTCTCAATTGAGAGCTCATTTCCCCCAATCTGAAAGACATGGTGCCGCTTGTCCCATTACTAGATTAGCCACCTCAGGAGGTCCTCTTGACCCCTCATCAGTTCTAAGCGGGCATATTTTAGAAAAATGCATCTATGGAGAGCCATCAAGCTTGCAGCATCTGTAATCATCTCTCGTTCTTCCCGTTCATGTTCTCTCTCTCACCAGATACTCATGATTAACGGTTGAATACCTGCAAATGCAACATTTTTAACCAATTAAAAATTTCCTGGACCACTTCAAAATGATGGGAAATGAGTTGCTAAAAAATGTGGTGCACCTAACACTAGCCATAGTGTAAAACAGAGCATGCTAACATGGAATCCCTTCACAGGAAGTGCGCTTAATGCGGCTCTAACACTACTGGCCCGCGTTAGCCGCAAAAATTTTTTAGGGCCTCACAAATTTTCCATTTTGAAACAACAAAACTTAACAAAAAGAAAATTAAATGATAGCAGGAGGTTCTAGCTCTTACCTGGATCTCGCGGGAAGGAAAATCGTTGCTCGGATTGACCGCAATCGTCAACTGAATATTTCACCTTTTTTCACTCCAGAGCTCCTTCATAGCACACAAAACAATGAAAATGAAGGTCTTTTGACCTTCTTATAGCCAATTCTGGGGCATGACTCTCTTAAGCTAGTCGGCAAAAGTCGTGAATTCTTGCTGCATATGTGTCTCAACTATTGAGACTTTTTACTAATGTTCTGATGAGTGATCAAGATTCATATCTAGACATACACATGTTTGGTCGAGCATTCTTTTTATGGTATTTTCTTGCTCGTTAATCCGAAAAACCTCGAGCTTCCTTCTTCAGACTCGTTAAAATTATACGAAGTTGATGTCGAGCATTCTTTTTATGGTCTTTTTCTTGCTCATTAATTCGAAAAACCTAGAGTTCTCTTCTTTAGACTCGTTAAAACTGATATGAAGAAGCACTGAGCTTTCTTTTTAGGGACCTTTTTCTTGCTCATAAACTGAAAAAACCTCGAGTTGACTTTGTCGGGCTCGCTAAACTACCACGACAGAGAGTAAGGAGCCATTCTTTTCCTCTTTTTCAAAGTTCTTTAAACCGAAAAAGTGACCGAGTTTTCTCCTCATGACTCGTTAAAATTTCACGGAGGTAACCGAGTTTTCTCCGCATGACTCATTAAAATTTCACAGAGGGTACCGAGTTTTTCTTTGTTGGACTCGTTAAAATTTCACAAAGAGTGCTGAGTTTACTCCGTCTCCTCATACTCATAACAAAATGAGGTAGACGTCTATCGAACATAGATTTCTCACTTTTCCGGCTTCGATGGACTAACTCACGAAAAATGAAATGTTTCAGGATTAGTATTCTCCCTTTTCCATGCTTGGTTATCAAGACATGACAAAGGTACCCCAATGGAGTTGTCTTTTAAGACATTTTTCAGACTCTCTAAACATGAAAAATTCACCGATTTTACTCGTATGGACTCGTTAAACCTAATCAGATGGGGCACGGAGTTGTCTTTTATGATATTTTTCAGACTCTCTAAATATGAAAAATTCACCAAGTTTACTCGTCTGGACTCGTTAAACTTAATCAGATGGGGAAAATTTGGGAAAAATGGATACTACCTCTGTTACATCTCAGAAAGGTCGATTTGGTAGCAAAAATCTTGAACATGGCACTTCCTAGAAAACTCTTTCACAGTTAGCCGAACCCTACCATCTATGAGTATTAGCCTTCATCTCCCAATGTCCCTACATCGGTAAAGTCCTAACACAGTCTTTGGTTTTCATTAAGTCTCAGCTTCCTAGTACCCTGTTATAGTGCATTCTATTGTTCAAGCAGATCTCGCTATCTACTGCTCCTCTTATCAACCAAACCACTCATTATGCCAGAAATTATTTATCGTCCGACATCCCCATTTACTCTTCATTATCTCCATCACAAAAAAAATTAGTTGGTTTTTGTTTCATGTTGACTGATGTAGGACGCCTCAGTGCCTACCTTTCAACAGATCTCTTCCTATCGACTTCAACATATTATCTAGGAAGATGATCCAGAAACCCATCAGTACTCGGATACTTGCAGGCATCAGTGGTAGGTAGTAGTGTGTTTGATTAGGAGTCTTCATCATTGGCTCCTGGTCGAATGATTCTACGAGTGTTCGACTTCAACTCTTTTTGTTCACACTCGCTAGATTGTATTGTGCATCTTAGGGACCATCATCATTATTGGTGGCCACCTTCGCGTCTGTTAACAATTTTCATTATTAAATGGTAATCAGACAATTTCTCACATGTTCGACGACAGCTCTTTAATTCACATGTTGAGAAATATGTACTTTAAGTGAATCGAAGGTCAAGACCTTGGGGCAAATGTTACATCATTAAAGTTGTTTTCCCTTCCCCAAGTTGCGATATTGTTTATGGAGACAACTTCTTCAGCTTGATCCTGTTATGACAGATGTTAGACTCGGTCTTGTCAGTCCCTTGTCAGAATCAAATTCACCAAAGTTCATTTCTCGTCATTTACAGTCATTGATGTTACTGTAGTCCAGAAAAGGTCACTTCAGAGTCCAGGTCTTATAGTTGGTCTTAAAACATGTTGAATGATGCCTACAGGATAGAAGAAGGTTCAGTGAGTTTATATTTCAAGATGGTTATCAATGCGAGATTGATTCTTCTTCAAAACCCTGTTTTGAAGAAGAAATCATTAAATGTGTTTTCAAATATGTAATTATTGAAGTTTTTCAATCTTGAGAATTCAGAAGCAGCCTTGGTTATCCTTCGCTAAGCCACGCCACCATCTCTGTAAAAGACAACAACATTATTCAGTCTAAGATCAGGAAAACTGTGTTCAATCTTTGAAGAAGGAAGTTGATTATTCTATACGCATGGGGCAACGTCAAAGAATCACTAAAACAGCTCAGTTGTCATGCATTTGAGGAAGTTAGTGTAAAGGAAATTGAGTAGCTTGCTGCTCTTTGTCAAAAGGTTGTAGTGTTGAGTGGCAGAGCAGGCGATGGTGAAGAATTGACATTCTCCATCGATTTGCTTGATCCCTCAGGTTTGCAAATGCATGAACAACTTCATATTCTGCATGATGCTATTTCAGAGATCAGGAATTCTCGTCTGACATGGGTAGTTGTGCTGTTAAGCGAATTGCAGATGTGGTGAAGCTTCGTAATTATCAATTTCCTCGGGATGCTGGTCCCATGGCTCACCCTGTGTGTCCACATTCATATATTAAGATGGAAAATTTCTATACTGTAACGGTGTTTGAGAAGGGCATGGAAGTTGTCAGGATGTACAAGACCATGTTAGGGCAATCAGGGTTTCGTAAGGGAATGGATCTTTATTTTCAAAGACATGATGGGCAAGCAGTAACTTGTGAAGATTTCCTTGCTGCTATGCGTGATGCCAATAATGCCGATCTTTCAAATTTCTTGTTATGGTATTCACAAGCGGGAACCCTTGTTCTAAAAGTGCAATCATCCTACAACTCTGAGGTAAATACTTATACACTTAAGTTCAGGCAAGAAATTCCTCCTACTCCAGGTCAATCAGTGAAAGAACCAATGTTTATACCCGTGGCTGTTGGGTTGCTGGATTCCAATGGAAAGGATCTGCCTCTTTCATTAGTCTATAATAGAGAATATCTGCAGTCCTTTACTAGTGAAGGGCATTCCATTACAACAATAATCCTCCATATTGAAAAGGAGGAAGGAGAGTTTGTCTTTGTTGACATTCCTGAAAGACCAATTCCCTCTCTTCTACGCAATTATAGTGCTCCCATGCGTCTTGTTTCAGATATCACTGACGATGATTTGTACTTTCTACTTGCACATGATTCAGATGAGTTTAACCGGTGGGAGGGCCAACATCATATGGATTCCAAGGAACTGGAGCTAGCAGAGGAGGTGCGCTACGCATAGAGAAGGCATGCTATGCACAAGGGGCGTGCTACGCATATAACCTCACCAGCCAGTGTTAAATACCACGGACGCTACGCACTTGCAGCGCGCTACGCATTGGGTGAGCGCGCTACCCATACAGTCTCAGAGACAATTTTTTTTGCCCTTGCATCCAGTTTCATGCCAAATCAATTGATCTTCAATTACAGTTTCAGGGCCGGACTTTGAGGGCGATCAGCTATTTGTAATTGAATCAAATGGACAAATGGACAGGTCTACAACATATGGAAATCTTCGACAGGCATATGAAATATGTTCCACAAATATCCTTTACCTGTGCCATCACTATGTATGAGCGACAATTATGTATGGAAAGCTGCTGGGAGCGATAATTTGATAGTTAAGATAAAAACGCCCCAATGTTACAAATGATGCTAATTATAAAAAAAATTGGTTTTATTCAAATGGTAAAGGTAAAGTAAAAAGCCAAAATTAAACAAAGATATCAACTACAACAGAAGAATAGGATTCGTATTCCTATTTATGACTTCAGTTAGTAATACAAATGGGTCTGCGCTCCAGTTTTTAGTCTTTTAGTTAGTCATTAGAGAATTTCAAGGAGAAGGCTGTTCTCTTTTCTATTTTTAACTTCAGTTGAAACAACTCCTCATTTTGGATTGATCTGTTTTCAAACATGAGAGTTTATTTATTGTATTGCAAATGATTTTTAAAGGTTGGAGAGTTCTGGAAAAGCTGTGGGAGGAAATAACCCAGCACTATCATTGTACAGTTTGATAGAGGAGTAATTAAGTGGTGCAGCTCTGTTTCATCAGATTCTTGTGGCATAAAGTTTAGCATGCGTTTCTTCTACTGTTTCATATGTAATCTCGTAATGTTTTTTCATTTCATTCATAATCAGTTCACTGGATGCTTTTGCAGTAAGATAGGCAGAATCCAATTTATTTGCTCTGCCTTGAAGGAGCGTCAGTATTTGTGTAATTTTATTCTGTTGGAAAGGACTCATTGTTTAAATGCCCTTTTCAGCTTTCTTAAAACAGTATTTACATTCCATTTAAATTTCAATTTAATTGTTAAACTTCACTCCTACCTCGCCTTATGGAATAATCTGTGCCTTTGATTAAATCTCTGCTCAATACTGTCCTTAGTCCCATACAGCCCATAAAACCCAATCATTTATTAAAAACCCTTTTCTTATCTATTTACTAGCCTAAAATCAATTCCCATTCTAGAGTCATCTCGCACCTTATTGCTCATTATTCGAGATTGACTGGAGAGAGCCCTCTCCTGTCCTCGTAGGGCTAGCTACAAGGCTAAGCTTGGTTTGATGTTGCCTCGAGTTTTGCCTTCTTCAGCCTGAGGCAGATTTGAGCGCTAACAACAGACACTTCCACATTGTTCTTATCG
>JAXQQM020071729.1:0-86496 GCA_034641835.2 Pinus albicaulis | reverse complement strand
ATAAATTGGTCGACTGCATAGCGGTGAAAATCTCTAAGGAGAGATGCTTAGCTTAGTTACCCACATGTGTAACACCCTCCCCAAAAGGCAAGAATGCGTTCATTGTGCTTACAAAGAATTCCATAAATGAAAAGACAAGAAGGGGAGAAAATGAGGCATGGGAGGCCAAGAGTCACATGGGCTAAGGTGGAAAATCGATGGCAAACTTTTCGGGGCCATAACTATTGTGCATGAAACGAGAATCGGGTCCAAAGGTCGTAAAAGAGCTCACAATGATACAAACTACGTGAAAAGGGTGTGTACTTTAACTAGGACGTTTTGGGGCTGAAAATGATGTTTGATGCCCGCAAATGACGCAAGACATGGAAATCCCAAATTAGCACTAACCTGTCCAGAGGGAGAAAAAAAAAAAAAAAAAAACTCTTCAACTGTTCACTTCCCCAGGAAGAATAATATGGGCCTCACACTAAGCATTTGAGATTCTACTATGGATGGCATTAATGGGTTTTTGGGCTTAGTGTTGGATTAAATTTTCATTTTTCCAAGTGTATTCCTTGTGCTAAAGAGGATATTAAATGAGCGAAACCAATGAGTAAAAAGTGAAAAGAGTGAAGATAGTAAAAACATTAACTTTTTGTTTTATTAGGTATAACGTTAGCAATAATAACATGTTAATTTAAATTTAAGTATAAGATTGATGATTAATTTAAAATGTAAGTAGTATTGGAGGGGAGAATATAAATGATTTATACCACATGGATGAATGAGTAAGAAAGAGGAGAGGGGAGTAGTAGAAAAAGGAGCGAATGAGAAAAAATAAAGCATACACCTTTCTCAGCCACCATTCAGATCAAGTGTATTATCAATTAAGATCAAGTGTAGTATCTGTTCTTATCAGTTTAATATCTGATACGTGGTTCATAGAACCACATGATATTAAATGTATTTTTCTAGGGGGAGGGCCCACTCACAATAGCTTGCTATTGGGGCTGTCGAGCGTTGCTTGTGCGTTGCACTACAGCACCAGCCTGGCGCACCCCAACATAAAATATGCATGCATTGTTTAATCGAATCGGTGAAGAGAAGTTGTTATTGAATTGTTTGTTTAATCTGTGAACCGCCATGGCTTCTCCTCGTAATCATTTCCGATTTTTGTTGGCTTCTCCTCGTAATCATTTCCGATTTCTGTTGGCTTCTCCTCGTAATCATTGAATTTGTTTGTTTGATCGGTGAAGAAAGGTTATGGTGCTTTGAGCGTTTGTTTGTTTGGAGGGTGTGTCGTTTAGCCCTCGCTTCTCCTCGTAATCATTTCCGATTTCCGTTTTCTCTTTGCGCTTGCTTCTGGTTCCTTTCTGCGCTAAATTTAAATCAAGTCCTCGCCTACGATTAATTTCTGCACGGAATTTATATCCCCTTGCTTTCGATTATAGGTTATCTATGGAACCTCTGTCACACACAGTGATCGCGTTGTCTCTCCGCCGTGAAGCGAAGAGGCGAATTTTTTTCTGCGCCCTGAAGTCAACCAGTGTGAATTTGATTGACTGATTTCTATCACCAATTTCAACGTCTCAACTGTGAATTTGATTGATTCCTATCATCAATTTCAACGTTTCCAGTGTGAATTTGATTGATTGATTTCTATCAGCAATTTCAATGTGAATTTGATTGATTGATTTCTATCAGCAATTTCAACGTTTCTAGGGCATTCAAGGATTTTGTTTTCACTGTCAGTGAGATGCTGTTGGGCTGTACAAAGTGTCGAATACTTGTTGTTGCGAAAATCCAGAATAGGGGGATTCTAAGGGAGAGTGCTGCATGGTGCGTGATCAAGAATACAGGATTGTTGAAGTCATTCTGGAGGTGCATGATCAAGAATACAGGATTGCTGAAGTCATTTTGGGCCAAAAGGCAGATGACAGTGCGCCATATGTTTAGGATGGGATATACCCATTGCAACATTTGCAGAAGCTCACAAAGGTATAAGCCAACTAACTGTAGAGGGGAAACTTTTGGTTGTTGTGAATACACATATTTTGGAGAAGCTTTGGGCTGTTGTGAATACACATGTTTTGGACGGGAAGCGTAAAAAGGTTGATGATAGGAATGTGAAGTGGTAATAATATGATGATCTAGATGCTGTGCTTATGAGGTTTATTGACTCTATTTGCTTAAATTATGATTGGACAAAGATCACTCGCCCACAACGTAATGTACGCTCATTGGGAATTTCGTATTACCAAACTCAAGCACGCTCATTGGGAAGTTCACACACAAATTCACAGTATGCACTCAACAATCTAAAGAAACAGACACAACAGGTTTTCCTTTTTATTAATGGAAATTACATTGCTTGCAACCTCCAAGGGCTGTTGCTGTGACAACAATTAAAACTCGAAACCACAAACAACAATTAAGACTGCAACATGACCAAGTCCTTTTTCTCACAAGTTTCCCAATGGTCTCTGCTCGTTGGCACCTACACTGTGATTCATTGTTCGAATAATTTGTCAATGGCTCCTTTTAAAACTAGGAATCATGGTTACCCTGTGTTGCACTCACACTCGCATTCACTGTTCCAAATAGCTGTCAATGGCTCCTTTTAAAACTAGGAATCATGGTTACCCTGTTTCTGCATTTTCTCCACAAATATAGGATTGCTGAACTCATTTTGGGCATGGTCAAAGACAAATGACACTTTGAACATCATCCAAACGCGATGGGAACATAGACATGAAAATTTGGAACTCTGGTCTTTCCCTTTCTTTCAAGCTAAACAGAATCAATTTGATATTGGATTTTTGGTTTCCAAGCCATGTAATATGGCTGAGCCAAATATCTGTGACAATGTTGTTTACTCTTCCACCGTTAGCCTTGATGATAAGTGAAGTGTTTCTCCGGAATCGCAAAACTTACATCTCACGCTGTAAATCCCAGAATTCCAATGAAAGTATGTCCAGTTGCAAAAGTCTCCATTCTAAAATCCATTTTCATGGGTTCTTCGAGGGGTTGCCCTGGAAATGCAGGTTTTGGGTTTGTAATTAGAAAACACATGGAAGAACCATCCTATGCTGCTATAGGAAATATAGGCTAACCCGCCAAGAAGGAACTAAAGCGTCCATAAATTTACATCTAGAAGCATAAACTTGGAAGGGGACTCAAAACTCAACCGGGATCAATTAAGGAATCAATCATCTGCTACATCTGTTTAAACATTGCCTCTTGGAAGCATCCCTTCCTTATTGGTACTTGAGATAGAATTTTATCAGTGAATGATGGAATCTTCCTCTTTCCTCCAGGCATCTGCTACATCTGTTTAAACTTTGGCTCTTGGAAGCATCCCTTCCTTATTGGTACTTGAGAAAGAATTTTATGAGTGAATGATGGAATCTTCCTCTTTCCTCCAGGCATCTGCTACATCTCTTTAAACTTTGGCTCTTGGAAGCATCCCTTCCTTATTGGTACTTGAGATAGAATTTTATCATTCGCTGCCAACCAACAGAACGATACCACTCGTAGCCAGGTTTTTGGGAGCTATACCATCTTCTTGAGCTCCTCATTTGACCAAACCCAATCTTGACATGATTGCAATTTGCTAGGTCTCCTGCCTTTACTGGGCATTTGTCCTGTTTCTTCAGTTTTCCAACAAATTCTGTATCATCCATTTTATAATATCACTTTTCTCTTTCCAAGTTCAACATTGATGATTTTGACTGGCCTTTGATTTCAAAGACATCGAGCATTGCTCCAACACTCTTTCATTTTAGTTTTATTTAACATGACCATATTTATGAAGGCCAGCGAGATTTCTTTTCTCTTTTTATTTTTAATTAGAATATTATGCAGTGACATTGCAGCTCGAAAATTCGAACTCTCCTTGCATATAAATTGCATTACAATGAGACAAAGCAGGGGAAGGTGGGAAGGTGGCGTTTGCCAAGAAATGATCCCGCACCCAAACTCTGTGGAGTTATTGCATGCATACACTAAAAAGCTCAGATCAATAAGTCAAACCATTGCATATCAATCAGGGAATTGATGGACACTTATATATTCGTACCTACTCCTGTCAAGTCTTCCTATCCTCACTAGAGGTGAGTACATAGCATAGCTATGTGAATGCATCCCAAATAACTCAGATCAATGCTTCAGCTACAATTGTATATGTTGAAGTCAGGGGTCACCTGCTTGTAGTGCATTGTTTAGCTAAGCACAACAGTTTTAGGCATGCTTGAGTTTATGGTACACTGCTACCTTTATTTGTGCAAATATTGATGCAATGGCACAAAAAGATGAAAGAGAATTAGCCAGCTCTACAGTGAATGGCAAGATGAAAATTCTGAGTGAACAGATCTTATATAGGGCTTGAACCCAATCAAATTCACCTAAAAGGGGTCCCTGGACCCTGTTATTAGAGAGAGCATAAATTGGCTATTTTGCCTGACTACATGCTTTTTCCCGACAAAGTATATACCTCGAAACTAGCAGAAGGTTGCATTAGCATAATATAACCACAATCACAAAGCTTATTCTCCGTGCAATATATATATATATATATATATATTATAGGCCCAAATGCTGAACACCGACCAAACATGATGGCGCGATCAGTCCGTTGTCTGTGAATTGATCACATTCAACCCACCCTGCAAGCTCCAAGTACAGTAATAGGAGGATTTGGCCATTCCCAGTCAAATATAGGTGACAAAATCAACCACAACATATGCCAGTAATCATAGTTTCCAATGTCTCTCTTTATTGGCTACATGCTCCACAACATAGTTGTGAGTGCCATCGTAAGTTCAAGAATGGAAAAATGTCTCCTCAATGCCTGCACCAAACAAATGAGAAATCTACAAGCAGAAGATAATGCACATGTTTTGTCAGCAAAAATATCTATATGTATCTGCATAGAAGGATTGAGAAACAACCAAAAATATCTATGTATCTGCATAGAAGGATTGAGAAACAACCAAAATAAAAGGGATCCAAGTTGTCAGCAAAAATATCTATGTATCTGCATAGAAGGATTGAGAAACAACCAAAATAAAAGGGATCCAAGTTATATGAGATACTTATATGATTAACACAACACCCAATGAGGAGCCTATCAGATTAACACAACACCCAGCCACAGCAACCGCCCTAAATCTGTGCTGTGTTTCATTTTTGGGTTTTGCTGATAAATCTGGATCCAAGTTTTTGTTAGAAGAGGCTAGACGACAAAATCCGTTTGATGTGTGAAATAATTGGGCTTTCTGGAGGGAGAACAAGAAGCAGTTGTATAGCCCTTTTTTGGTGAGGCTTCCACATTGACGCAATATATGTTCAAATTTCGATTTAAAACAGTAAATATACAATCGATATTTCGATTTAAAACAGTAAATATACAATCGATATTCAAATTCTAGATATACAATTTATACATACAAATTTCTATTTCAACTTCAGAGAGGAATTAGAAATATCCTCTCTTCTTTTTCCTTCTTTGAAAAGGATTAGGAGCACAAACACAGCGTCCCCTTAATACTGAAAACACATCATATGAGTATCCGAACCCATGTCTCCCAGGTGAGATAGCTGACCAATTAAAGTAGACTACCAAGTAATACTGAAGACAACCTTCTAATTTTTAACTCTAAATTGTAAACGACAAACAAACAATCAATCCAATGACGATTGGGGCTCGGGTCGTGTTTATAGAAAAACAGAACAGATGCGAAAACTGCTATCAATCTAAAAACAAAATAGATTGGAAGACTAGTATCAATCTAGGAATGGAAGTAAATAACTGGTCATGGCGTTCGCACCCTCTCACACAGCAACCAAACAATAACGAGATTAGCATGGAATCGAACAATGTTGCAATGATCAACCATCCAAGGATTTCGAGATCGTTTCCTCTGGTAACTCATCAAAATTAGAGACCAGGCAGTTGAAATTTTATCCAGTCCAGTTACCAGATGTTAGATCACGTCTACGGAGCTGTCCCATTTTGGTTTTAGGATAGTGTGGAGGCCGCGCGGACGCGAGCCTCCGCTGCCACAAATTATGACGTGCACTCTCCTCAGTGGGAGATGCTAGGTAAACCCCCCTCCCAAGTGCAATGGAGGTGGCCTTCCTAGGCCATCGACCTTCCTGATCATCGATTGACATCGATTGACCACGCCCAGGTAAGTATGTCTTCCACCTTCCCATCTTTCCCCTCTATACCCCTCCCTTTCATTACTTTCATTCACATTTTGCATGTGGGATATAGCCATACCATATGCTAATCCAATTAATTAATTGTTTCCTCTCTAATTTCATGTTTCATTATTATTATATTCAATATGGCCCTCATTTCATTTCTAGTGACATGCTAATCCAATCAATGGTTTCCTCTCTAATTTCATGCTTCAATATGGCCCTCATTTCATTTCTAGCGACATGTTAGTGTTGGTGTTTATTATTCTCGATGTGTGTGCCTATTTGCACAATAACTCTTGGGGTTGGATGTACGCCTATCTACGCACTAGTTCTTGGGGCTAGGTGCGAGATCTTGTTAACTTTCGCCTCAATGCTTTGTGCAATCGACAAGAAGATAAGAAAGAAAAAAATCCAAAGTCAACTAGGGATAACGTTAGGGAAGAAGATAAGAAAGAAAAAAATCCAAAGTCAAGAAGATAAGAAAGAAAAATTCATGATGGAATCCAATGAGAAATGCAATGAAATATTTAAAACGAGGGATGAAGCTTTGAAAACACAAGTTGACTTGTAGAAGTGGTTATCTCCTTAATAAGTCAAGGTGTTAGAATAAAAAAAAAGGACAGGAAGAAGATGTAAATATATATATATATACTTATTCCCACATTTATTTATGTAAGAGTAAAATGGAAAATGTCTGGACATCTCAATTTATTAGTTCCTTACAAAGCTATACTATAGGATTTGAATTTCCTATTAACCCTTGTTAATTTAGCATTAACCAATGAAATTTAGGATTTTATAAAAAAATCAACGTTATTTCTTTCACATTGGTTTAATTCCTAGGTATGATATGTATGTAAGTCTTTGCTTGTTATTTTTATTATTTATTTTTGTGGGTAAACACCCACGTGGGATTTGAACTCGTGAACTTTTCGTTTGGACTGCCTTAACATAATACCCATTCACTGTCAATCCAAAGCCCTGCGGTCTTAAGTCTTTTCTTATTAATTTATTTGTATATAATTAATTAATAAACACAAAATTAAGATAATAATAAAATATGTATATATTTATGTCTCTATAAATAATAAATAGCGAATATGATATCAAAATTGTTGAGATTCAACAAGATGATGATCCTAGTGAAAGTTAAACACCTTCACTAGGTGGGGCCCACAGGCTATTTTTAGGTGTATGTCTATTTTTAGAATGGTGAGCATATTCTATTTATAGCGGGAGTCTATTTATAGATGGTTGAGAAAATTATATTTATAGATGAGATTCTATTTTTAGATGCATGGGCGAAGTCTATTTATGGATCGCATGTCTAAAAATAAATCGGATGTCAATTATTATTAGCCCTTAATAATAATTAGACAATAAATAATAGTCTATTCTCTTGAAGCACTTGATTTCAGTCAACTGATGTGGCAACGCAGTTGACTGAAGGAATTACGAGTTCTTAGGTTGGTTGGTGGGACATGCAGAGTGGACTTCGTTGTAACTGAGTGATACAAAGTTGTAACAGAGTTGGATGTGTAGTTATGTGAGTTGTTATTTAGTTTAACTCAGTTGAGTGAGTTAAACTCAGTTGTGCTAGTTGTAACTAAAGATACACTAGTGAGAGATTAATGAATTAA
This sequence comes from Pinus albicaulis, assembly GCA_034641835.2. NCBI lineage: Eukaryota > Viridiplantae > Streptophyta > Pinopsida > Pinales > Pinaceae > Pinus > Pinus albicaulis. The sequence goes on along the minus strand of JAXQQM020071729.1, from coordinate 78,670 downwards.
TTATTTAATTAATTCGATGGTAGTGGCCTCACATGCAACTGAAGAAATACTATTGTTAACTACATGCATGTCAGATCCAGTGGAGACCCAGTTGAGAGATAAGTGAAAGGGTCTATTTGACTATCAGTTGTGACTATAATGGTGCATTCAATGCAACTACAAAAACATTGGAGATGCCAATGAGGATTGTGCAGTCAAGGCAAGGCAAGATTGAATTCATTCAGGGATATTCATCAGCAAGGATTGTGCAGTGGAGGCAGGTTGTTAGGAGGCAAGAATTTCTGTAAGGCGTGAGCCAATTTTCAGAGGACAGCTGTGAGACACCAAAGGCTGTACTGAGAGCTCTTGGAGTAGAGTTCTGTATGAGATTGTTTCATGATCCATGATATAGATAATATATGATAGTTGGGGTTTTTAGCTTTATGCTTTCCCGGTAAAAACATCTTATTATGTGTGATTGATTTTTCTTCATGTGTTTGCAACTGGCGATTAAATTTCCGCAAAGAATTAAGTAGAAGGATTCTGTATTTAACAGTGGATATAATTGTTAGACCAGGAGAGTCCAGTAATACATCACAATATTAATAAATTTCTACATGGTATCAGAGCAGAGAAGATTGCAATATTGAAGCAGTAGCTGAGTTTTGTTGGTGGAAACAATTCGAATTTGCTGCAAGAATTTTTTGGTGTGACAGTTGAGTAAACATCGAAATGGCTTTCAATGGTTTGCGGTTAGAGTATGCACTCGAGGGCAGCTCGAACAACACTGCATGGAAGGATAGGATGGAGGCGGTGCTTGAAGATAATGGCTTGAAGGAGTTCATCGATAGCTATTTTCCTAAGCCCACTTCGACGGATGTTGCATTACTTGACGCATGGCAAAATAAAGTAGCAAAGACGAGAAGAATTATGTTGAAAGGTGTGAGAGACCATATTGTCTCAAGCCTTCATGGGAAAGACACTCCATTTGCAATGTGGAAGGCTTTGACTGATCTTTTCCAAAGCAGCAGTGACCATAGGAAATTGGCGCTGAAGGATAAGCTCAGAAAAATCAAAATGGAAAAGGGTGACAATATTCCCAAGTATCTCACAAAGTTTGTCCAATGTCGAGATGAAACGAGGAGTGTGGGAATCACTGTTGCTGATGATGATTTGGTGAGCTTGGCTCTCTTGGGACTTCCTAACAGTTGGCACAGTTATCAAGACTCTGTCAACGGACGGGAAAAACTGCCGGATTGGGAACGACTGTGGTCGGATCTAGTGCAGGAGGAGTTCAAGGGGAACGCTAGGGATGGATCTTCATCAAAGCATGACGATGAAGAGGATTGTGGTTTGGCTGCCAAAGCAAGTAAAGGGAAGGGGAAGAAATTCCACTCAAAATCCGAGGATAAAGGAAAGAAGTTGGATTTGTCCAAGGTGAAGTGTTTTCACTGTCATGGACATGGGCATGTCGCCACTAACTGCCTACATAAAAAGAAGAACAAGAAGGTTGTTGGAGCTGCAGCTGGTGAGGCCCTTGCCTCGCAATTTGAACTTGATTTCTCTTTGATTGCATGCTTGGTTTCAGGCGCAATGGGATCGGTGTGGTATCTTGATAGTGTGCTTCCTTCCACATGACGGGAGGTAAGGAGATTTTCGGTGAATTGGAGGAGAAATATCTCCATATGCATATAGAGATGGGCGACGATGGACGATACAGTGCGACCGGCATTGGTACCATCACCTTTGAGAGGGAGTCAAGTAAACCATTTCTGTAGAAAGATGTTATGCATGTTCTAGGTCTAAAGAAGAACTTGGTCATAGTCGCGATGTTGGAGGACAGAGGTTATGATGTTGTTTTCAGTGATGGAAAAGCTTTCCTGCGACATAAAACAATGGGTCAAACCATGAGGATAGGGATTCGAGTTAAGAATCTCTACAAGCTGGAGGTAGATGGCTGCGCTGCAATGGTGGGCAAAGAAGAATAAGTGGTGAGCCGGGATGAGGGCGAATTATGGCACAGGCAATTGGGCCATCTTCACCATGGCGCCTTGAAAATTTTGCAGCAGATTTCTACTGGACTTCCCAAGGGTACACGTGCTCAAATAGATCAGTGCAAGGGATGTACTATGGGTAAGTTTGTGAAGACCACCTTTTATGAGAAAGAGAACTGTGCTTCGGTGATCATGGAGAGAGTTCACACAGACGTGTGGGGGGTCGTTCTCGGTTTCCTCAACAACAAAACACATGCATTATGTTATTTTTGTTGATGAATATTCTCGTAGATGTTGGATCTTCTTCATGTAGATGAAGGATCAAACATTCTCAAAGTTCTTTGAGTTTAAAGCATTGGTCGAGAAAGAGTCGGTGAAGCAAGCGAAGGCTTTGCGGAGCGATAATGGTGGTGAATATATCTCGAATGAATTCAAAGACTGTTGTAGCAAAGAAGGAATTCGAAGAGAACTCATAGCACCTCATAACCCACAACAGAATTGGGTCGCAGAGAGGAAGAACAGAACGATCGTGGGTGCTACATGAGCTATGCTGCATGATCAGGGCCTGCCAATGCACTTGTGGGCGGAAGCATGCAACACCGCGGTTTATGTGAAAAATCGTTGTCCTCATAGAGTACTTGGCTTGAGTACACCTGAAGAAGCTTTTACTGGTAAGAAACCGGATGTTTCTCACTTTAAGTTTTTTTGCTCATCTGTTTATGTGCATGTGACCAAGAACGCCAAGAAGAAGCTAGAGTCGACTGCTGAAGTTGGGATATTTTTGGGGTACACAGAAACACCCCATAATTATCGTGTGTATTTTCCAAACAATCGAATGACTGTGGTGCGACGGGATATAAAATTCAATGGAGAAAGCCACGAAGTTGCTGCTTGAGAGGGAGCTAGACTTGCATGAAGAGGAGGAACTTCTTGTTCCCAAAGACGAGTCTTTAGATGTGGATCAGCCACAAGAGGAGGTTCATGGAGTGGAGGAGTCCACTCACGCAGAGCCAAACATTAGAACTGGTAGAAGGCGTACCACAGAAGCTAAGAGGTTGAAGCTTGATCCGGCACAAAATGTAGGAGTCCCTACCTCACAGCGGAGACAGAGAGAGTCTCCTGACCGATTCACTGGACACATGGCTCTTCCTTTCAGGAAGCAGTGCAGGAGCCCACTTGGGTAGTTGCAATGGTGGAGGAGCATGACTCCATTTCCAGAAACAGTGCTTGGGAAATTGTTCCAAGGTCGGTTGATAAATCAATGGTAGGCTCAAGATGGATCTATAAGGTAAAGCAAGCTGCTGATGGGAGTGTTGAGAAGTATAAGGCAAGATTTGTGGTTCGGGGCTTCTCACAGATCGAGGGGATTGATTATGAAGAAACCTTTGCACCTATCGCACGGTATTCTTCCATAAGGACCATCCTTGCTCTGTCAGCGCAGATGGGTTGGCACATTCATCAGATGGATGTGAAGACTGCATTCCTTAATGGGATCATTGAGGAAGAAGTGTACATTGAGCATCCTGAAGGATTTGAGATCTTCAGCAGCGAGTCGCATGTGTGCAGACTCAAAAGAGCGTTGTATGGGTTGAAGCAAGCACCCCGTGCTTGGTACACTCTGATCGATAGCTATTTCACTGGACTTGGCTTCACCAAGAGTGAGGCGGATGCAAAACTATACTAGATTGTGGTGGAGGGTAATATTTTAATCATTGTTCTTTATGTTGATGATTTAATACTGACTAGTGATGAACAACTGATACACTCATGCAAGGAGGCTCTTGCAAACGAGTTTGAGATGAAAGATATGGGCCTCCTTCACTATTTCCTTGGATTGGAAATATGGCAGCGAGAAGGGGAACTGTTTGTGTCTCAAGACAAGTATGCAAGGGAGATACTCGAAGTTTCACATGGAGGGTCAGAACCCATGGATACTCCTCTTCCAAGAAACTGGAGGAAAGAGGACGCTACATCTGGAGAGGTAGAGGACGCTACTGTCTATCGACAATTGGTGGGTTCGCTCATGTATTTAGTTAATACAAGACCGGACATATGATATTCGGTGAACCAACTTAGTCAAGCGATGGTTAAACCTACCAATCTCTTTTGGAAGGCGGGCAAGCATGCCCTGAGATATCTCAGGGGCACATCTAAGTATGGCTTATTGTACAGATAGACGGATGAGGTGAAGTTTCATTGCTTCACGGATGAAGATTGGGCAGAAAACCCAACGGACAAAAAGAGCACATCAAGAGGGGTTTTCAGTATTGGATCTACAATTGTTTCTTAGTACAGCAGGAAACATAGATCCATGGCACTCAGTTCAGCAAAATCATAATACACGGCAACAATTCACGCTGCATGTGAGGCTATTTGGATGAGGAAGATCCTGGTCGGTTTGTTCGGTTTTCATTTATATCCTACAATGATTCATTATGATAATCAGAGTTGCATTAAACTCTCGATTAATCCTGTGTTTCATGATAGATCTAAGTGTCCTGATATTCCTGGTGATCATCAAGTCGAGTTTGTGTATGTTAAGTTCATGTCGTTTTCACATATTCCTATTAAGATCAGATGCGTATTATCTCCACGAAGGCGCTCACCAGGAGAAAATTCGAATACCATAGAGGCAGGATCAAGGTGAAGGATAATCCCTATCTTGTTGAGAGGGAGTGTTGAGATTCAACAAGATGATGAGCTTAGTGAAAAGTAAGCACATTCACTAAGTGGGGCTCGAAGGCTATTTTTAGGTGTATGTCTATTTTTAAACATGGTGAGAATATTCTATAAGTTGCAGGATGCTATTTGTAGATGGTTGGTAAAATGTGAAAAATAGATGAAATTATATTTTTAGAATATTGGTCAAAGTCTATTTTATAGATCGTCAATCTAAAAATAGACGCATGTTGATTATTATTAGCCCTTAATAATAATATGACAATAAATATCAACTTATTCTCTTGAAGCGCTTGATTTCAGTTAACTGATGTGGCAAACCAGTTGACTGAAGGAATTACGAGTTCTAAGGTTGGTTGGTGGGACATGAAAATTGGACTTCGTTGCAACAGAGGTGGATGTGTAGTTATGTGAATTGTTATTTAGTTTAACTCGATTAAGTGAGTTAAACTCAGTTGTGCTAGTTGTAACTAAAGATACACTAGTGAGAGATTAGTGAATTAATTATTTAATTAATTCACAAGTAGTGGTTTCACATGCAACCGAAGAAATACTATTGTTAACTGCATGCATGTCAGATCTAGTGAAGACCCCGTTGAGAGATAGGTGAAAGGGCCTGGTTGACTATCAGTTGTGACTATAGTGGTGCATTCAATGCAACTACACACACATTGGAGATGCCAATGAGGATTGCGCAGTCAAGGCAAGGCAAGATTGAATTCATTCAGGGATCTTCATCACCAGGGATTAAGGTGAGATGCTCTGCTCCTCGGAGTAGGGTGAAAATGTCGGGGTTTGTGCTAGACTATTGCGGAAACCTTGTTGGCCTCTCTTGTGAACCTGGGTCTTGCTCAGAGACCTTCTTTCTCACCAACAAATGGTTTCGTTGCTGGGACCTGAAATTTCATTTAGGAGCTAGATCATGGTATCACGGATCTACGAGAGAGAACTACGAAGCTGGTGGGATAACCACTTAGATCAGTTCATATCGCAGTAATATGAGTTGCGACAGCACAAGGAAAAATATATCAAGGATCGGGTTCTATTCTCTGAATCTACAAGCGATCTATAGGAAATTTTCTGGGGAATGTTTCCGGAGGAACTCTATAATTGTTTGTGGAGACCACAAGCCAAGACATTCCACGGAGGGTTGCGTAAGGTCTGCCGCAAGTGGACGCATGTGGATCTAGTAGCACTCCATCGGTTAGATACCGATTTGACCCGAGCCGTAGATTTATGGGTACAATCCACCTTGCAAGGATATATAGTGGAATTTGCAGTTGAGTGTTACCAGTCCTTTTCAAAAGCGGAAGACATATTCAGATCTTGATTTCGGGGAGAGTTGTTGAAGGAAATTTCGTTGTGGATCAAAGCTTTAATGGTAGATGAGGGATTGATGGAATTTCAAAAATATGAGATGGAGAATTAAACCTCCAGTATTAGGGGAAGGAGCTGAGGGAGAGGTGCTACAAGTAAGTTGGAAGGGGGAATAGGGATATGGATGCCAAGACCTCCAGTAGGTTGAGAGAGTGACAAGCACATCGGTGAGCGCAGATTGCTGAGAAGTGGTGGGAGAGGGTGATGAAGGAGTCAGAGAAGCAAGAAAGTAGTCGAAAATAAAAGGAGAAGGCGCCACAGATGACAAAGGAAATGGAAGGTCAAACGGGATCCCAAGGAATATGAGGGACCATCAAGGAAGTCAGGCACGTGTATAGGAGCCTAGCCCAAAGAGAAAAGGGAGAAAAGTCAAACGTGGAGGACGCGCGCCCCGAGGAGATGTCCGATGTGGAGTTGCATGTTGCGATGGAGCAACTATTCCGAGAGAGGTCGGCACCTGTAACTCAAGGTAACTCTATTCCCCAAAGTTCAATTAGCTCTAGTCCCAACCTTCCTCTAGTACTCTATCATCCACTAGGTGAATTTTTTGTTAAGTTACGAGAGTTTAGCAAGTTGAATAGTGTTCAGTCTACAACAACAATACCTTCTAGCAATAGTGTTAGTAATACAATTTCACAGCCAGGGAATAGAGGTTTTATTCTAGTACCATCCACACAAAGAAATATGGCAGGATCGTTTACCCGATACCTAGAGTTCTCTGGGAGAGGAAACGACGATGTGGAGTAGTACTGGTATATCTGCGAAGCCATATGGAGGGCTCGGAAAACACCAGAGGCGTTTAAATTGATCGAGTTTCAAACTACTCTAAGGGAGAGGGCTCTCCACTGGTTCATTAAATGGTCTGAAGCTCATCCAAACCTAGTGATAGATGATGTGAAGAAAGAATTTGTCAAAGAAATTAAGTTACCTCAGACAGATCAACAGGGCTTATCAGAAATGTGGGAGATTAAACAACGAGAAGGTGAAACGATGTTGGATCTGATGAGAAGATTTAAGGATACGACTGGAAAACTGAGTTACCCAATCGATCCAAATCATCAAAGAGATTGGTTCATCAAGGCACTTCTTCCATTGACGAGAACTCCCCTAACACAACAGAAGATTGATACATTACAAGATACATTCGAGAAAGCTATGAAAATAGAGGCTATGGTGGGGTATCCGCAAGGATTTAGGGGAGGAGCAGCAGCTCAGGACCCTTCCATATTGGGGTTACAACACCAGATAGCCAGTCTAACGGAGAAGTTGAAATACATTCAGCCAATACGACATGCAAGACCCAATGTATGGTATACGCGTTGTCTGATGGAGGGACACGTGGTCATCGAATGCCCAAGGTTGCGGGGACAGAATACAGGGGCTTCAGTAGCAGGGACACAAGGGACTCCACCAGTAGGGGGAGTTGTGCAGATAAACACTCAAGTGTTGTACCCGCCGCAACCCCACTTCCCAGGGTTCCCTCTGCAACAGAATCAGATCGCGACTAAATACTGTGAAATATGTAAAGGCATTGGTCATCCACCACGACTATGCCCAATTTTGCAGAAATACTCCAATGTTCCAAACAATATATATTGTGAGTTATGTGTTTCCAAAACACATAATATAGAGCAGTGTAGAGCCCAGGATTCACAGGCAAAACGATTGGACAAACCATCGTATAGAGTGAATGAGGCTCCGAGGGGACAAGGAGGAGGAATGAGAGGAGGCAGAGATGGAGGAAGAGGACCTGTAAGATGTTACAATTGTGACCAAGAAGGCCACGTAGCAAGGGAATGTCCACTTCCCAGAAGACCATGGTGCTCTCAGTGCAGAGTCAATACACACGCAAATGAAGACTGTCCATAATTAATTAAGAGATGGGAAGAAAGATACAGATAGAGAGGAGCAAATCTGGTGAATGCAGAACCAAGAATAGTAGAGGCTCAGGCTATGCAAAATGTAGCCATAGTAATACGGGGAGGAAAGAGAACAGGGGAGGATGCACAGAATATGGATCCGATAAAGCTGATCAAGCCAGCATCTCCAAAGCCAATTTTCAGGCCAGATAGACAGAAGCAATATTTTAAAGAGGCAGTGGAAACATTTTACCAACTCGGGGAGAGAGAAAAGGCATCGAGTTACCATTGAAGACCGAAAATTTGAACATCGGAACCCTGGAAAAACCCAAAATTGCGTCAATTGGCGACTACTGGGATGCAGAAACGACTAAGTAAATATTTAATCTTCTAGAGGAATATGAAGACTTATTCCCATCCTCAGTAGCCTTAAGCCTTCTCACGAGTAAGTTTCATTATTTCCTTTTCAAATAACTCTCGCAACCGAGAGGAGTCAGTAGGGTAGAATAGAGATAGATTGAGTCAATAACTCTCTCGCACCCGAGAGGAGAATAGAATAGGAATCACAATAAAGCACAAACTGCAATAACAAGAGGAAACTCACTATTCCGATGCGGAGACCGCATCGCAACCAATTGTGGTCGGGGGGAGGGTAGTGTCCAGCGTGTCATCCATGTCAAAAAACAAGCATGTCAAACATCATTCCGTCATAATAACCCATCATACCGATGTCAGACCGTAGGATTACCCGGATTTGAGAATTAACTGTCATAATTAGTAACATCCACACCGTAATAAATTTTCCATATCAAGCCATAATCATTACCTGTCACGTCTACCCAAATCACAATACACCTCATCGCGGTAACTAATCACACGATTATAGCCGTGGGGGAGGCGGAAAAATTAATTAGTTATGGGGTCTTATCAACCTCATTCGTGCCAATTACATTACTTAACCCGCATGAAAGAAGAAAGCACGAGAATGACGAAAAATTCCGAGTTAGAACAAGAAACATCAGCCGCAGTAAGTGAAATTTCATCAGAGGAAGTTCAAAGGGACAATCCAGTAGCAGGAATTTACAGAGAGAGAGCAGGGGTAGCGCTTCAAGTGTACAAAAGAAGATCAAATATGAAAAAGGTAGCACCAGCAGTCGTCGAGCCTGATCTCGACGAGAGAATTCAGAAAATGGAATTGCTAGTGGGAAAGTATGACAATGCATCACTCATCGACACAGATTTCACAGATTCATACCAGTTTTTGGCTATGAAGAGGCAGGTCTATATAGAGAATTTCAATACGGAAGGAGGAGAGGAAGCAGCCAGACTGAATCTAGAGTTCAGAGGTATCCAGAGGTTGACAATACTGAACCTCAGGAACCTCCGAGTGTTCGGAACCACAGGAGCAGCAATGCAGTGTACGAAATTCCTCTTGAGCAGACTCCAAAATGGATCACTGTGGCTAGGGAGGGAGATGGCGATACATGCAGAAGATATTCACAGGCTAACGGGATTATCAGCAGAAGGAAGGGATGTCTCCACGGCGTTCCATAACATATCTGAGAGAGTAAAGAAGGTGGGAGATTGTGATTACTATAAGAAATACGACACTAAAAGAGGAGGGAAGGGGGTGAAGATAGACCTCATAAACAGCCCAGCAGTTAAATTTACATGTTACGTAATTGCAGGCAAGACAATGAGGCACTACACGAAGGGCGAATACACCCTCGACACCATTTCAGTTGCGGAACACTACCTCCAGGGAACCCAGCTAAATTGGTGTATGTTTATGCTAAACGAACTGTTCAAAGCCTGCGAAGATAACTACAAAGAGCCACTGGGTTCATTTACGGCTACCTCGTAATGGCGTTTTCAAGGTGGAAATGGACTCACCCGGGGGTGAGACAACTCGCAGAAATCACAAGTGATCAGCTGATGGCGATGAAGTTTACACCCTAGAAAATCTCGGGAGCTCCTAGCACAAAGGAGGCAAATGAAGAGGCGTTCACATTCTGGTACAAGAAGATGGTGGATATAGTGGCGAGGCAGCAAAGGGTTCCAAGGAGTCTGCTGGGTATATATTATTCTCAGATATGGTTCGGTGTAACTCACAAGCAGACATACATCAGGCCCACCTGTGTGGATGAAACAACATTTAAGATGAGACTGTTAAAGTTTTAGGTTGACGAAAAGGCATTCCACACCGAAGTTTGCTCCTGGCCGGGGGTGGGAATGGAGATCAGAAGTGGAATCCATCACTATTCGTTCGAGGGAATGCTTCCAAGAGCACTACCAGGGTAGACACCAGATGACACACTGAGCAGAGTGTCTCGGCCGCAGCTAACACCCATACTAGCGGAGTTGAACTCGAGGGTAAAGGGCTTCAATCAGGTAATTCAAACTCTCACAAGTGCTTCTCTTGTGTTTCCTTCTTTTTCAGAGTTTCAGTCCTCAAGTTTTTCATCGCCTTCCATGGTTGCACCCATCATCACTGCCCTACTGCCCACCATGTTTAATTCCCCCCTAGCAACCACAGTAGTTCCAATCCGAAAGAGTAAGGCACCTAAACCACCCGTAGCTACCCCTAAAGCCAAGAAAGCAAGAGTCATGGTGCCTAGGAAAATTTTTGATCTCACTGAGGAAGATCATACGCAACCTATGGATACGGGAGTACCAATTCAAGAGGAGCCAGAGGTGGCCACCTAGGTCACCTCCAAGCTACCTGTGTTCAATCCATTCTCAATTTTGAATGTTCAAACTTCATCTCCACCCCACACTCATACCTCTTCACCTCACACTCACCATTCCTCACCTCACACGTCATTCACTTCCAAAGACCGTTCCAACCGCACTCCATCCACATCAGCAACCATTTCAGATCCATTCAAGACAAAAAGCAAGACAAATGGGGACAACGAGGTAGAATTTAACTCGAGTACGGCTATGGTACCCGAGGTTAACCAACCTCTGGTGGGACAAGGCACTTTCCTGGACCTATTAGTTCGGGGGGGGATATTTTACCGCAGACACAACGCCCTCCCCAAAGGAGCTGAACCCTTTTCAGCAGGAAAATTTGATACTACAGCAGATTCAACCGACCACAAGTATGAATAACCCAAGGAGTCAGTTGCTGCAACAGAACCAACCGACATCACCACATGAGCACTCAACTACATGTCTGGTGCTGAGAGTATGCAGACTTGGAGCACAAAACAACTGTACAACTTCATCCAGCGTGAGACACAGTAGGCAAAAGGATTGCACAACAACCTGCAGCAGAGGTTCGAACAACAACAACTACAGATCAGTGCGCTTACTTAAGAGTGCAACCAGTTAAAGGGAGAGAAGGAAAGTCTGCAGGAACAATTGGAAAAGGTAACTGATATTTTCAAGGATCTCTGGACAACAGTAATGACTCCGGACGATAACACGCCGGAAGATATTTAGACTTGCTCCTTAGTCGAACAGTCTACCCTCGTGAAGATAACTTGTGCAAACCTCAGAAAGGAAAACCAAGAGCTTATAGAAGCACTCACGGCAAGACCGATATTACCAGATCTTGCTGTGGTATATGCCGAGAAGGTTATTGAGAAGCAGAAACAAGCAACCAAAATGCAAGAAACCCTGGGGACAACGGTAAGAGAGGCTTACAACCTCCTGAAGCATTTACACGAGTGTTATAACTCATTAACTATGAAAGCCCAACCAATCTCAGCACAACTGCAACATATTTCACAAGAAATAAAGGAGGCCACGGATCCCGTCGGCATAACCCAATTATACAATCAAGCAGAGGCACTAGAGACCACAATATAGAAGATAGAGGAGCATTTTGCTGCCACAAGGCAAGTCCTCAAAGAACTGAGGCAACCAGTCAAGAATACTGCAGAGGAAATACAGAAGATGGCCGCTGAGGCTGAAATCAAAATTAAAGAAGTATTCAGCAAACTATCGACCGTCGCAGGAGAAATTGAGGCCGTACGAGTTGCCACGGAAACTGACCAGCTCATTAGGGAATGACAACAGGCAATTAACGACTTTGGCGAACTCAAATCTTCAGCATTGGAAAAAGTTCCCGAGTTGGGGCCTTTGTTTGGATAGAGTGAGGAAACAGAGAAGACAGGGCCGGCCATAGAGGCAGACAGACCAATGGAGACCGAAGCAACAAAAAAGGATTGACTCGGGACGAGTCAATAGCATGTCGTCGGGGCCTGTTGGGGCCTTTGTTTTGAAAATGAAATAGTTTTGAGTTGCGGAGAAGAGATGGCGGAGTGCAACCACATTAGACAGGGAGATGTCACAGTTGCAGAGAGTTGGAGAATAGGTGGCACGGTAGTTTCGGAAAACCAACACATATGGCAGAAATGGGCGACAAGGACAGGCAGCGGAACTCCCAGTGATCAGGAAGAAGAGGCAAACAACAAATCAGAAAAAGAGGAAAAACTGACAGTCACGTTGGCGAAGGAACAAATAGGAAATCAACCAACATAGACAGGAGGTTAGTCCAACAGAGGGCTGAGGAAGAGAGTCGCAGGAGAGCTCTGTTCTGTCGTTGTTGTACTGTGCCTCTTTGTAATAGACGCTGCACAGTAATGTAGTTGCTTGTTATTGATAATGAAATATACTTCTACCTATGAAATACACTTTTTCATCCTGAATATGCTTAATGAGTGATATCTTGTGGAAAGTAGTAAGATCTGTTTTTTACCAGTACCATTGTTTTGCTTTATAGTTCTGATCGGTTGATACTTGATGTATGTGTATATTCATTCCATGCACCTGTATATTTGTACATGTTTATTATATGCAGATTTCTCATAGGAATTCACCATAATCTCGGTCAAATAGGTACACGATCTCTAACACTCTCTGAGATTGGAAATTATGACCTTTGTTTTTGGATTTCTGTGATTTTAACTGAACTGATCATACCTAATATTTTAAGACAATATAACATGGTAATAAAAAACACAAATAGTTGGGAAGCAAAATTGGTGAGGTGATTATCGATCTCTAAAAGTTGCATTACATATAATTATGAATATCACTGTATAATATATAAATAGGATAGTAAGTCATATCATCTCCTAATTTCTCAATATTTCTAAATGGAATTCCATCTCATCCTTTTAATATATCTAGAGGTCTCCGGCAGGGAGATCTGCTTTCACCATTCTTATTTATTTTAGCAGCAGAAGGACTGGGAAGATTAATCAAAGCTCACTTGAAGAAAGAACAGTTACAAGGATTAAATTTATGGGGTCCGACTCTCTCCTTGACCCACCAACAGTTTGATGATGATATCCTCTTATTTTGCCAGGCATCGGTGAGGGAGGCATGAACAATTTTAAAAGTCCTGAAAACATTTATGGAGGCTTCAGGTACTCTAGTCAATACTGATAAATCAAATGTATATTTCTTCAATACTAATGAGCCTACAGAAACATTTCTAGCTAGAACGCTAGGATTCAAGATAGGAACGTTTCCTATGAAGTATTTGGGGGTGCCTTTAAATACTTCTTCTTTAAGAATTGTGGACTGGAAAGATCTTATTACTCGACTGGGGCAAAATTTGCAAAACTGGGCATTTCGAGTACTAAATGCTCCAGGACGATTAATAATGCTCAAATCTGTTCTCCAATCACTTCCTGTTTATCAATTATCAGGTAGAGCAGCTCCGAAAAGCATTTGCAACCAAATGGTGAATATTTTCAAGAAATTCCTTTGGCAAGAAGCGTAAGATTGCAGAAAATTGGAATTTCTGTCATGGAATAAACTTATAAAAGCAAAATCAGCAGGAGGATTGGGCCTTCGTGATCCATACGGTTTAAATCAAGTCATGGGGGCTAAATTATGGTGGAGATGGATCCAAGGAGGTCAAGACCTCTGGAAACGTATATGGGAAAGGAAATATGGTATGTCGCAATCTGTAACACGTAAACTAAAAGTTGATATTGTACCAAGAGGGTCTACGATCTGGAATCTTGCAGCAGAGAATAGACATCTTATCCGTCAACATAGTTTTTGGGAAGTAAGGGAAGGAAGAATGACACTATTTTGGGAATATTCGTGGGAACAAAGAGAGTCGGCTTGACTTAGGAGAACTCTTCCTATTCACAAACACTCCAAACATTAGATTAATCAATAATTACTGGTGCCAGCAACAGAATAGCTAGTGGAGAATATGGAAGGAGAAAATTCATTGGCCATAAGCACCAGAAACGAGGCAATGGAACAATCTTGAAAAAAGAGACGAGCACAAGGAGAATAATAACTGCAATAGGAAGGGATATACTCAGATGGGGTTACCAAAGTAAAGGTATGTTTACCATACAAGAGGGATATAATATGCATGCTAATAATATTAACAACATTGAAAGATCCATATGGAAAAAAATCTGGGCGATCAATCATTGGCCAAAAGTGGAATATTTCCTCTGGCTTCTAAGTTATAGCAAAATTTTAACTCGGGACCAGTTGCAAAGGAGAGGAATGAATGGACCTTCCATTTGTTACATGTGTAGAAAAACAAATGAATCAATAGAACATCTTTTAAACAGCTGTGAAATAGAAGAGACAATGTGGAATGGTATCGCAAGGACATTTATGCAAACATATAGAGATAATACGAACATAAATGCAACGATTATCAAATGGCGGAAAGGAGGTTTTAAAAGTGAAGTTTTGAACAGAGCATGGAGGCTGTCTCTAGGGTTTATATTATGGGGGATTTGGAAAGAAAGAAATCACAGGATATTCATAGGAGAATTCAATAACATAAATCAAATATGGCAGAAGATGGTTGAGAATATCCGAGAAACAATTCTGGTAGAGAAATGGACAGAGGATGATTGGAAGACAAACGGTATAGAAAATCAAATTCTGGCCACACTGAAAATTGAAACCTCAAATGCTGTCAAATAACCTTTGGAAATATAGGCCCCCTTGGAAAAATCTAGAGGATAGATGGAAGGTACCTCATAATGGATTCATTAAACTCAATTACGATGGAGCATCAAAAGGGAATCCAGGTCAAGCAGGAGCTGGAGGGATATTTTGAAACGCTCGAGGGGGAGCCTGTATAGGTTATGCCATGGACATAGGTCATGCAACCAATAATGAAGTCGAACTGACAGCAGTTAAACATGGACTAATTATAGCAAAAAGAGAAAATTACCATCGACTTATAGTATAAGGGGATTCGGCAATGGTCACTGGAGTGCTAAGGAAATTACAGCAAGGGTCATCATGCGAGAAGATCAGTAAAAGCTGCAGGACTGCAAATCTTATTAAGGAAATAGGATCGCTTATTCAAGAAATCCAGTACCTGATACCTTTACATGTTCGTAGAACAGGCAATGAGGCAATAGATTATTTAGCAAATTGGGGTTTTCGCAACGCTAGAAGACAATTGGACGTGACGCCAAGTGCCAGAACTTGGGATATTGAACTACATTCTCTTCAGATCATTATCGACAGAGATCTTTTGGGTAGTGAGATCCTCGATCGGGGTGCTTCAGGATCGCTGCCACCGGCCAGACCGTAGGAAAAGTGGCGGTAGCGTACCATGCAATCACCATGTAAGAATTAAGTATGATAAACAAACCGTCCATCAACTGAATCTGGAGGTATGCGGGGGATATGGGGATGATCCCGCAATTAGTAAGACAACATGTGCTGTCAGAAGCATGGTGTAAAAGGCAGTACAAGGTTTTCTTCAAAAGACATAGTTCGGCTTGGCAAAAAACATTCCCCTCCGGTAGAAACGGTGAGTTGCGGCGACGGGTGGAGGCTGGAGCAACCATAGTTCACAGGTTTTATGCTCTGGTTCAGGGGTATGTTCTTCTTCATATCAACTTCATGTTATTAGTTGTCAATAATGATATGCAGCAGGATAGTGCAGGGTCTGAAAGTGTAGGAATGTTCTTAACTATATGCGGCTCTCCGACCATACCACCGGAGGCTATTAAGCCTTGTTTTCGCGACCCTTGTAAAGACGGGAAGTTTAATCAAGCTTAATTGTTTTATGTGAAGGGTTATTACAGTCTATTAAAGAGACGTCAATTCATTTATGTAGGTTTCTGCCTTTGTTTGTTAAATTTGGGAACTAGAAGTGGGAGAAAGAGGAACCAATGGGCTACTGAGTTGGGGCAAAGGAATTTCTGTAATTTCAATTATGTCGATCTTCATAGGAATAGGCAGGATATTATGTTACTAATTGGTCATTTACATGCTCTATGTTCTGGCCTTATCATGAATCCTTGTAATCTAGGAGGCAGTGTATTCTGATGGAAATCTGTCTGGGTTTTATGGTGTTATTCTACCATGGTTTTAAGCTGCAATTCTGTCATTTACATATTCTTGGTTCTGGTTTTCACTTTAGTCCTTGTAATTCAGAAAGGCAGGGTACTATGTTGCAAATTAGTCAGTTACATGTTCAATGTTTTGGTTTTAACTGTAATTCTTGTAATTACGAAAATCCAAATGGTTTAGGGAGGGTAATTAAAGTTATGACAGTGAGTCATTATTGGGTCTGTCTATATGTCCAATCTAAAATCTGTGGTGGCAAAATTTTCGACCTACGGAATAATCTCTGTCAAGAGGAGCAACACGAGCCTCGAGAAGATTTTGGTCAGAAGATAGGAATATTAACTGTTATACCTCTGTTCTTCCGTTATACAGGATCATCGATTGTTATTACAGATTTAATTCAAAAAATTACACAGCACAGAACAATGGTTAAGAGGCAGACGAGACAGAGCGTGGCTCAAAATCAAGACAAAGGGAAACATAAGATGGTTAAACCTGAAGCTGAGACCAGAAAGCGAGGTAGGAAGACAAAGCAAGAGGTTTTAGAGAATCTCTTGACAGTTTACTCCCTTGGAAATCCACCACAAGTCAGGAAGGTGATTCATGGTTGGGAAAGAGAAAGTCAAAGTAATGAGGAAGACAATGAAGCAAAAGCGGAAATTCTAGACTTTATCACTTATCCTGGCAACACCAAAGGTCGTCTTTCATTGTTCAATCAAACAGTCCATGCATACTGGATCATGAAGTGTTTTTTGGCTAAGGCTATGCAAAGTCTTCATCCAAGAAATGAGACTCAAGAACCAACAGTGATGGAATTGCTTCAGGATATCGATATTCAACTGCAGCATATAAAGGTGACTCAGTATCAAGCGACGGACCGTATTGGACGAATTGAAAAGCAGATTCAACAACTCCAGCAAGCGGACATACCTGGTTCCACGGCGAAGGACCCAGCACCAATCGATTCTTCAGATGGATAGTATTCTAGTTTAAATTTCATGTTTTTTGTGAATAATGCTTTTGTGGACAATGCTTTAGTTTTAAGTTGCTACTTTGTTAATGTTTTAAATAGTGAACTGGCCAATTCGGCAAGTAGAAGAATGAAACATTTCCAATTTTGGATGGTTTTTAATGCATTAAGGTGGCCAACAGACTTGGTTTCCTCCGGGCAGGTTGAGGTCACCAACTCACTATCTAATGTAACTTGTTTTTTTATGATAAATAGAAAATAGCAAAGGCACTACCAAATTGACAATATATATATATATATATATATATATATATATATATATAGAGAGAGAGAGAGAGAGAGAGAGAGAGGATAGTAAGATAGCGCAGAAAAGACTTGTGTTAAAACTATATATTATTTTATAAGGTTAATTAAATCAGGATTAATTTGTAATAAAAAGTATATTATATTTAAATTTTTAGAAGATTAGAACAAAATTAATAAATTTAGATGTGAAAGAATATTACAAATTTTTTATGTGTGTGTGTGTGTGTGTTTTTTTTTTTTTAATATTTAATTTGATTATTTCTATATTTATTCTAATATTTTTCATACTATTTTCTTTTTCAATGCAATAAAATTCTTCATATATTAAAATATTATATAAGTCCTTTAAAATTTAAATTTAAGTTAATCTTAATATTAAAGTTTCATATTTTTCAAAGTTCAATTTTTAAATTTTTAAATTTTTATTTTTATTTTTATTTTTTTTTATTTTATTTTTTTTAAATTAAAGGTTTGTATAAATGTTTAGTTTAAATTTAAATTCAAACTCAACTAGTTGAAAGGAGTTATAAAAGAGTGAATGTAGTTTAGGGTGATATTGCAAGTGATATTCTAATTCCCATGTTTCACATGTGAAATAAATGCATCTCATTATCATTATCAACGATCATTAGTTATATTATATTGAATACATTTCATTATTATGTCGATAGGCATGTCTGTTTTCAGATAGGGCTTCCCGTTTTTTAATTTAATTGTCGATAGTTATGAGGTGGATGGTAGGGATTCTACCCCCACAAAATATTCTAAAATATTCTTAGTAGTAGTTGCAGATCAAAGGTTCCTCATAAGTAACAAAACTCAACACTTTAATCAAAATTTGTTCAATGGTCAGAGGAGTTACATATTACTTTACAAACCTTATTTCGACACCTCGACCTTCATGTTAGGGAGAGTTTCCCATATGTTTTAGAACCATGACGTTTCTCACGATGAGGATTAGTAATCAATTATTTTACTCGCACCTCCACCTTTACAATAATGAAAGATGCCCATCGAGATGTGGAACTGCATCCTTCTTATTGAAGGTAGTCGAGATTCTATGACATTTTTACTCTTAAAAGATAATCACACTTCGATCTTCACAAATTGGGAAGGCAACCCGTTGTTAGATACTATCAAGTTATCCCATTTCGCCTTCAGGTGGAGTGTTGGAATGCCACTGTTAAATGAGTTTGAAGTCTAAGTTACATATTTGGGATAGATCAACGACTCATACCTAGTCAAATGTTGAGGTTAACTCAACATCTCACATCTATTCTATTGATGAGATTATATCAGGGGCTCACACTCAAAGTAAAAGGCATATACAAAGGGGAGAGGAAAGCCCGAACGACATGAGACCATTGTTGTAAAGAGAATAGAGCACTGCAATCACTTTTGAGGCAATAGAAAAGCCTCAAGAATAGTTTAGGCAATGGTTCTTCCTATTACGATTTTCCACTTAAAATCTATGTTTATTTTGCATTCGTGTGATTGATTTTGTTGTATTTATTTGGTTTTCTAACAATATCCCTATGGTGTCTAAGAAAATGAAAAAGATAAATAGAGATCCCACACTTGGATGTGAGATGGACTAAAATGATAGTGTTATCCAATACATGAAGTTGCAAGTAACTTTGTTGTGTGGCACACCTTTCGAAATTGATTTTTCATCTCTTGTGAACATTCAACATGTGTGTTGAAGTTGCTATGTTACTTTCAAAAGAAATAGTTCTTTCGAAATGATGGTTAAGTTTCAAACCATTTTGGCATCAATTGAGATAATTCCCCGAAACTACATCTTCTCGTCATGGTAACTTATAACTACAAACTTTGTTGACCCTTCTTTCAAACATTGAAATTACATAAATTGTGCCATGTCTAAAATCCTACGAATGTTGAATTTTGAAATCTTTATTACATTGTCCATCAAATTCTCTATTTCCCTTTTCCATGGCTCGATTTTACCCCAAACTTTGCATCTCTTCCATCATGCAACCTGAATCTATTCATCCATATTTAAGTTTTTAATGACCTCCAATATAGTTTTGGCCCCAATTTTCTATGATAAAAGGTGATATTATTTCCCACTCCCTCTCATCACCACAAATATTGTCTCTTCAATATCACTACCACTTTTAGTGGTTCTCACTAGATTAATGGGATTTTGTCTATCTCGATGATTTGGGTTTCTTGGGGCATAGTGAATCTTTGGAAACATTTGTGAATTTCTTCTTTCGCTACATGTAATTTATTTATTTTAACCTTATTTATTGTTGGAATGATTACTTTATTTGATATTTATAATTCTTGTAATGCTCTATCCATGTAGGTGCCATCAACTCACTTTCCAGTGGCCTTTTACTCATCAAACCAAATTTTGTCAATTCTTCTTATGTTGATCCTACTTCCTTTAATCTTAATTCCATTTATTTGGGTGCAACAAGTTTAATATTTCTCTTATGCTGATCAGTTCTCCATTCAACCTCGTTTGGACTGGACATCGGGCCTATCAGCTCTCTTGCATTTTATTCAACCTCCGGTTGTTATCTCCTCACCATATTATACGTGGTCAGTTTTTTCTCAATTGGTTATGCCAACTTTTGTTGGGTTACCACCTCTATTAGATTTCCATCTTCTTCTTCAACGGCAAACATGAGCAAGAAATTTGGGTTGCGTTGCGTTGAACAAATTCTAGCGACTTGTCGATTAATTATCGATGGGAACAAACTACAACATCTACGAATTTTTAAAGTTTTAAATTTAAATGTCTTCAGAATGACTTCCAATTATATCAAAATGTTTGTGTCATTGTATTTAAATTGATTTGGATACTCAGGTCTCATTCAAGAGACCCGTGTTCGAGTCCAAGCAAGAGAATTTGTTCTGCAAACGACTTTACAACAATAAAAAAATCTTCCATTTTAAAGCTTTTATGAGGAGGACAACATTTATTCTAATGCGTTTACAGTGACCGTAAACTCGTCGCCTTTTAAGCTTTCACAACAAAGGGGAATATATTTTCCTTGTCTTCTTGTAGTGATCATATGGATGATGATGTTGTGTTTGCGTTACCGAGGAGACACTTACTATTTTTTCTTGATACAAATCCTTTGAGGGGTGACTTTGAATAGCCACAGTCATTGTTAGGCTTCATTGTTTTTATGTTACCAATATGTTGCATCACCCCATGCAAGGTATGTGTCTTCAAACATAGCACTTCACACTTCTTCATCTATAGTGCTCGTTGACGATGGTTGTCCCAAGAATTCTGGACATGGGGGCGTGGTTCTAATTTTCTCGCCACCTGAGAAGCTATTAACGACTATAGGTAATTCTACGATTTCTTTGAAGAATATGCATCTCCTTCTTTCAAATAGAGGGATATCCATATTAACTTATATTTGGAAAGGCATATCTTTGTTGATGGGAAGACTGGATGAAGTAGAGGAACCCATGATGGTGGAGAGTTGTTGCAATATCCGAGCGCACTAATTCAACATCTAGATTCCTGTATTGTTCACGATGTCTTGGAGTAACAACGTGATGGGATTCATCGCTCTGTTTTCTTCTACCATATGATGTTATCTGGGCAAGCAAAGAAGATAGCCACATGGATTGCACATCGATTGACCACGCTACTTATACCCTAATCTTGTTAGAGGGGCATGCATCGAGCAACAAAAGTCTCTGACACTGTTGGTTCAGATTGAGATGGGAATATGTGGACACGCACTAGTGCATGGAAACTAATATGTATATGAACAATTAAAGAACCGCAATTGTAGAAATAAGCAAATAGAATGAAACACATAGACCCACATTCGTGGAAGAATGAAAGTATTATTATAAAATGGTCGATTGCATGGTGGTGAAAATCCCTAAGGAGAGATGCTTAGCTTAGCTACCCACATGTGCAACACCCTCCCCAAAAGGCGAGAATACGTTCATTGTGCTTACAAAGAATTCCATAAATGAAAAGACAAGAAAGGGAGCAAATGAGGCATGGGAGACCAAGAGTCACATGGGCTAAGGTGGAAAATCGATGGCAAACTTTTCGGGGCCATAACTATTGTACACGAAACGAGAATCGGGTCCAAAGGCCATAAAAGAGCTCACAATGATACAAACTACGTGAAAAGGGTGTGTACTTTAACTAGGATTTTTTGGGGCGGAAAATGGTGTTTGATGCCTGCAAATGACGCAAGACATGGAAAGCCCAAATTAGCACTAACTTGCCCAGAGGGAAAAAAACAAAAAACTCTTCAATTGTTCACTTCCCCGAGAAGAATAATATGGGCCTCACACTACGCATTCGAGATTCTAATGTCGATGGAATTAATGGGTTTTTGGGCTTAGTGTTGGATGAAATTTTCATTTTTCCAAGTGTATTCCTTGTGCGAAAGAGGATATTTAATGAGCGAAACCAATGAGTAAAAAGTGAAAAGAGTGAAGATAGTAAAAACATTAACATATTTATTAGGTATAAAGTTGATGATACATAATAACATGTTAATTTAAATTGATGATACATAATAACATGTTAATTTAAATTTAGGTATAAGATTGATGATTAATTTAAAATGTAAGTAGTATTGGAGGGGAGAATATAAATGATTTATACCACATGGATGAATGAGTAAGAAAGAGGAGAGGGGAGTAGTAGAAAAAGGAGCAAATGAGAAGGGATAAAGCATACCTTTCTCGGCCTTTTGGCAAAGATCAAGTGTAGTATCTGTTCTTATCAGTTTAATATCTGATACGTGGTTCATAGAACCACATGATATTAAATGTATTTTTCTAGGGGGAGGGCCCACTCACAATAGCTTGCTATTGGGGCTCTCGGGCGTCGCTTGTGCGTTGCACTACAGCACCAGCCTGGCGCACCCCAACGACACCAACATAAAATATGCATGCATTGTTTAATCGAATCGGTGAAGAGAAGTTGTTATTGAATTGTTTGTTTAATCTGTGAACCGCCATGGCTTCTCTCATTTCCGACGTTGGCTTCTCCTCAGAATCATTTCCCGATTTCGTTGGCTTCTCCTCAATCATTGAATTTGAGCCTGTTTGATCGCAGGAAGAAAGGTTATGGTGCTTTGTTGGCCATGTTTGGAGGTGTCGCTTAGCCTCGGGCTTCTCCTCGTAATCATTTCCGATTTCCGTTTTCTCTTTGCGCTTGCTTCCGGTTCCTTTCTGCGCCGAATTTAAATCAAGTCGCCGCCTACGATTACTTTCTGCACGGAATTTATATCCCCTTGCTTTCGATTATAGGTTATCCATGGAACCTCTGTCACGCACAGTGATCGCGTTGTCTCTCCGCCGTGAAGCGAAGACGCGAATTTTTTTCTGCGCCCTGAAGTCAACCAGTGTGAATTTGATTGACTGATTTCTATCACCAATTTCAACGTCTCAACTGTGAATTTGATTGATTCCTATCATCAATTTCAACGTTTCCAGTGTGAATTTGATTGATTGATTCCTATCAGCAATTTCAGTGTGAATTTGATTGATTGATTTCTATCAGCAATTTCAACGTTTCTAGGGCATTCAAGGATTTTGTTTTCACTGTCAGTGAGATGCTGTTGGGCTGTACAGAGTGTCGAATACTTGTTGTTGCGAAAATCCAGAATAGGGGGATTCTCAGGGAGAGTGCTGCAGGGTGCGTGATCAAGAATACAGGATTGTTGAAGTCATTCTGGAGGTGCGTGATCAAGAATACAGGATTGCTGAAGTCATTTTGGGCCAAAAGGCAGATGACAGTGCGCCATATGTTTAGGATGGGATATACCCATTGCAACATTTGCAGAAGCTCACAAAGGTATAAGCCAACTAACTGTAAAGGGGAAACTTTTGGTTGTTGTGAATACACATATTTTGGAGAAGCTTTTGGCTGTTGTGAATACACATGTTTTGGACGGGAAGCGTAAAAAGGTTGATGATAGGAATGTGAAGTTACCATTTCGAGTGGTAATAATATGATGATCTAGATGCTGTGCTTATGAGGTTTATTGACTCTATTTGCTGCAACGGTGATTGGACAAAGATCACGCCTGCCCACAACGTCATGCACAGTTCATTGGGAATTTCAGACACAAACTCAAGCACAGTTCATTGGGAAGTTCACACACAACCTCAAGCATGCACTCAACAATCTAAAGAAACAGACACAACAGGTTTTCCTTTTTATTAATGGAAATTACATTGCTTGCAACCTCCAAGGGCTGTTGCTGTTACAACAATTAAAACTCGAAACCACAAATGACACTTTGAACATCATCCAAACGCGACAAATGACACTTTGAACATCATCCAAACGCGATGGGAACATAGACATGAAAATTTGGAACTCTGGTCTTTCCCTTTCTTTCAAGCTAAACAGAATCAATTTGATATTGGATTTTTGGTTTCCAAGCCATGTAATATGGCTGAGCCAAATATCTGTGACAATGTTGTTTACTCTTCCACCGTTAGCCTTGATGATAAGTGAAGTGTTTCTCCGGAATCGTAAAACTTACATCTCACGCTGTAAATCACAGAATTCCAATGAAAGTATGTCCAGTTGCAAGTCTCCATTCTAAAATCCATTTTCATGGGTTCTTCGAGGGGTTGCCCTGGCAATGCAGGTTTTGGGTTTGTAATTAGAAAACACATGGAAGAACCATCCTATGCTGCTATAGGAAATATAGGCCAACCCGCCAAGAAGGAAATAAAGCGTCCATAAATTTACATCTAGAAGCATAAACTTGGAAGGGGACTCAAAACTCAACCGGGATCAATTAAGGAATCAATCATCTGCTACATCTGTTTAAACATTGCCTCTTGGAAGCATCCCTTCCTTATTGGTACTTGAGATAGAATTTTATCAGTGAATGATGGAATCTTCCTCTTTCCTCCAGGCATCTGCTACATCTGTTTAAACTTTGGCTCTTGGAAGCATCCCTTCCTTATTGGTACTTGAGAAAGAATTTTATCAGTGAATGATGGAATATTCCTCTTTCCTCCAGGCATCTGCTACATCTCTTTAAACTTTGGCTCTTGGAAGCATCCCTTCCTTATTGGTACTTGAGATAGAATTTTATCCCTTCCTTATTGGTACTTGAGATAGAATTTTATCATTCGCTGCCAACCAACAGAACGATACCACTCGTAGCCAGGTTTTTGGGAGCTATACCATCTTCTTGAGCTCCTCATTTGACCAAACCCAATCTTGACATGATTGCAATTTGCTAGGTCTCCTGCCTTTACTGGGCATTTGTCCTGTTTCTTCAGCTTTCCAACAAATTCTGTATCATCCATTTTATAATATCACTTTTCTCTTTCCAAGTTCAACATTGATGATTTTGACTCGCTTTGATTTCAAAGACATCGAGCATTGCTCCAACACTCTTTCATTTTAGGTTTATTTAACACGACCATATTTATGAAGGCCAGCGAGATTTCTTTTCTCTTTTTATTTTTAATTAGAATATTATGCAGTGACATTGCACCTCGAAAATTCGAACTCTCCTTGCATATAAATTGCATTACAATGAGACAAAGCAGGGGAAGGTGGGAAGGTGGCGTTTGCCAAGAAATGATCCCGCACCCAAACTCTGTGGAGTTATTGCATGCATACACTAAAAAGCTCAGATCAATAAGGAAAACCATTGCATATCAATCAGGGAATTGATGGACACTTATATATTCGTACCTACTCCTGTCAAGTCTTCCTATCCTCACTAGAGGTGAGTACATAGCATAGCTATGTGGATGCATCCCAAATAACTCAGATCAATGCTTGTAGTGCTTGTAGTGCATTGGTCACCTGCTTGTAGTGCATTGTTTAGCTAAGCACAACAGCTTTAGGCATGCTTGAGTTTATGGTACACTGCTACCTTTATTTGTGCAAATATTGATGCAATGGCACAAAAAGATGAAAGAGAATTAGCCAGCTCTACAGTGAATGGCAAGATGAAAATTCTGAGTGAACAGATATTATATAGGGCTTGAACCCAATCAAATTCACCTAAAAGGGGTCCCTGGACCCTGTTATTAGAGAGAGCATAAATTGGCTATTTTGCCTGACTACATGTTTTTCCCGACAAAGTATATACCTTGAAACTAGCAGAAGGTTGCATTAGCATAATATAACCACAATCACAAAGCTTATTCTCCGTGCAATATATATATATAGGCCCAAATGCTGAACACCGACCAACCATGATGGCGCGATTAGTCAGTTGTCTGTGAATTGATCACATTCAACCCACCGTGCAAGCTCCAAGTACAGTAATAGGAGGATTTGGCCATTCCCAGTCAAATATAGGTGACAAAATCAACCACAACATATGCCAGTAATCATAGTTTCCAATGTCTCTCTTTATTGGCTACATGCTCCACAACATAGTTGTGAGTGCCATCGTAAGTTCAAGAATGGAAAAATGTCTCCTTAATGCCTGCACCAAACAAATGAGAAATCTACAAGTAGAAGATAATGCACATGTTTTGTCAGCAAAAATATCTATGTATCTGCATAAAAGGATTGAGAAACAACCAAAATAAAAGGGAACCAAGTTGTCAGCAAAAATATCTATGTATCTGCATAGAAGGATTGAAAAACAACCAAAATAAAAGGGATCCAAGTTATATGAGATACTTATATGATTAACACAACACCCAATGAGGAGCCTATCAGATTAACACAACACCCAGCCACAGCAACCGCCCTAAATCTGTGCTGTGTTTCATTTTTGGGTTTTGCTGATAAATCTGGATCCAAGTTTTTGTTAGAAGAGGCTAGACGACAAAATCCGTTTGATGTGTGAAATAATTGGGCTTTCTGGAGGGAGAACAAGAAGCAGTTGTATAGCCCTTTTTTGGTTAGGCTTCCACATTGACGCAATATATGTTCAAATTTCGATTTAAAACAGTAAATATACAATCCATATTCAAATTCTAGATATACAATTTATACATACAAATTTCTATTTCAACTTCAGAGAGGAATTAGAAATATCCTCTCTTCTTTTTCCTTCTTTGAAAAGGATTAGGAGCACAAACACAACGTCCCCTTAATACTGAAAACACATGATGAGAAGCTTTAAGGATACGACTGGAAAACTGAGTTACCCAATCGATCCAAATCATCAAAGAGATTGGTTCATCAAGGCACTTCTTCCATTGACGAGAACTCCCCTAACACAACAGAATATTGATACATTACAAGATGCATTCGAGAAAGCTATGAAAATAGAGGCTATGGCGGGGTATCCGCAAGAATTTAGGGGAAGAGCAGCAGCTCAGGACCCTTCCATATTGGGGTTACAACACCAGATAGCCAGTCTAACGGAGAAGTTGAAATACATTAAGCCAATATGACATGCAAGACCCAATGTATGGTGTACACATTGTCTAATGGAGGGACACGTGGTCACCGAATGCCCAAGGTTGCAGGGACAGAATACAGGGGCTTCAGTAGCAGGGTCACAAGGGACTCCACCAGTAGGGGGAGTTGCGCAGATAAACACTCAAGTGTTGTACCCGCCGCAACCCCACTTCCCAGGGTTCCCTGCGTAACAGAATCAGACCGCGACGAAATACTATGAAATATGTAAAGGCATTGGTCATCCACCACGACTATGCCAAATTTTGCAGAAATAATCCAATATTCCAAACAATATATCTTATGAGTTCTGTGCTTCCAAAACACATAATACAGAGCATTGTAAAGCCCTAGATACACTGGCAAAATGATTGGACAGACCATCGTATAGAGTGAATGAGGCTCCGAGGGGACAAGGAGAAGGAATGAGAGGAGGCAGAGATGGAGGAAGAGGACCTGTAAGATGTTACAATTGTGACCAAGAAGGCCACGTAGCAAGGGAATGTCCACTTCCCAGAAGACCATGGTGCTCTTAGTGCAGAGTCAATACACATGCAACTGAAGACTGTCCATAATTAATTAAGAGATGGGAAGAAAGATACGGACATAGAGGAGAAAATATGGTGAACGCAAAACCAAGAATAGTAGAGGCTCAGGCTATGCAAAATGTAGCCATAGTAACATGGGGAGGAAAGAGAACAGGGGAGGATGCACAGAATATGGACCTGATAAAGCTGATCAAGCCAACATCTCCAAAGCCAATTTTCAGGCCAGATAGACACAAGCAATATTTTAAAGAGGCAGTGGAAACATTTTACCAACTCGAGGGGAGCAAAGGCATCGAGTTACCATTGAAGACCGAAAATTTGAACATCGGAACCCTGGAAAAACCCAAAATTGCGTCAATTGGCGACTATTGGGATGTAGAAACGTCTAAGGAAATATTTAATCTTCTAGAGGAATATGAAGACTTATTCCCATCCTCAGTAGCCTTAAGCCTTATCACGACTAAGTTTCATTATTTCCTTTTCAAATAACTCTCACAACTGAGAGGAGTCAGTAGGGTAGAATAGAGATAGATTGAGTCAATAACTCTCTCGCACCCGAGAAGAGAATAGTATAGGAATCACAATAAAGGACAAACTACAATAACAAGAGGAAACTCACTATTGCGATGCGGAGACCGCATCACAACCGATTGTGGTCGGGGGGAGGGTAGTGTCCAGCGTGTCATCCATGTCAAAAAACAAGCATGTCAAACATCATTCTGTCATAATAACCCATCATACCGATGTCAGTCCATAGGATTACCCAAATTTGAGAATTAACTGTCATAATTAGTAACATCCATACCGTAATAAATTTTCCATATTAAGCCATAATCATTACCTGTCACATCTACCCAAATCACAATACACCTCATTGTGGTAACTAATCACACGATTATAGCCGCGGGGGAGACATAAAAATTAATTAGTTATGGGGTCTTATCAACCTCATTCGTGCCAATTACATTACTTAACCTGCATGAAAGAAGAAAGCACGAGAATGATGAAAAATGTCGAGTTAGAACAAGAAACATCAACAACAGTATGTGAAATTTCATCAGAGGAAGTTCAAAGGGACAATCCAGTAGCAAGAATTTAGAGAGAGAGAGCAGGGGTAGCACTTCAAGTGTACAAAAGAAGATCAAATATGACAAAGGTAGCACCAGCAGTCGTCGAGCTTGATCTCGACGAGAGAATTCAGAAAATGGAATTTCTAGTGGGAAAGTATGACAATGCATCACTGATCGACACAAATTTCACAGATTCATACCAGTTTTTGGCTACGAAGAGGCAAGTCGATATAGAGAATTTCACTACGGAGCGAGGAGAGGAAGCAGCCAGACTAAATCCAGAGTTTAGAGGTATCCAGAGGTCGACAATACTGAACCTCAGGAACCTCCGAGTGTTCGGAACCACAGGAGCAGCAATTCAGTGTACGAAATTCCTCCTGAGCAGACTCCATAATGGATCACTGTGGCTAGGGAGGGAGATAGTGATACATGCAGAAGATATTCACAGGCTAACAGGATTATCAGCAGAAGGAAGGGATGTCTAGACGACATTCCATAACATATCTGAGAGAGAAAATAAGGTGGGATATTGTGATTACTATAAGAAATACAACACTAAAAGAGGAGGGAAGGGGGTGAAGATAGACCTCATAAATAGCCCAGCAGTTAAATTTACCTATTACGTAATTGCAGGCAAGACAATGAGGCACTACACGAAGGGCGAATATACCCTCGACACCATTCCAGTTGCGGAACACTACCTCCAGGGAACCCAACTAAACTGGTGTATGTTTATGCTAAACGAACTGTTTGAAGCTTGCGAAGATAACTACAAAAGAGCCACTGGGTTCATTTACGGCTACCTCATAATGGTGTTTGCAATGTGGAAATGGACTCACTCGGGGGTGAGACAACTCGCAGAAATCACAAGTAATCAGCTGATGGCGATGAAGTTTACACCGTAGAGAATCTCGGGAGCTCCTAGCACAAAGGAGGTAAATGAAGAGGCGTTCACATTCTGGTACAAGAAGATGGTGGATATAGTGGCGAGGCAGCAAAGGGTTTCGAGGAGTTTGCTGGACATATATTATTCTCAGATATGGTTCGATGTAACTCACAAGCAGACATACATCAGGCCCACCTGTGTTGATGAAACAACATTTAAGATGAGACTATTAAAATTTTAGGTTGATGAAAAGGCATTCCACACCGAAGTCTACTCCTGGCCCGGGGTGGGAATGGAGATCAGAAGTGGAATCCATCACTATTCGTTCGAGGGAATGCTTCCAAGAGCACTATCAGGGTAGACACCAGATGAGACACTGAGCAGAGTGTCTCGGTTGCAGCTAACACCCATACTAGCGGAGCTAAACACGAGGGTAAAGGGCTTCAATCGGGTAATTCAAACTCTCACAAGTGTTTCTCCTGTGTTTCCTTCTTTTTCAGAGTTTCAATCCTCAAGTTTTGCATCGCCTTCCATGGTTGCACCTATCATCACTGCCCTACCGCCCACCATGTTTAATTCACCCCTAGCAACCACAGTAGTTCCAATCCGAAAGAGTAAGGCACCTAAACCACCCGTAGCTACCCCTAAGGCCAAGAAAGCAAGAGTCATGGTGCCTAGGAAAATATTTGATCTCATTGAGGAAGATCATACGCAACCTATGGATACGGGAGTACCAATTCAAAAGGAGCCAGAGGTGGCCACCTAGGTCACCTTCGAGCTACCTGTGTTCAATCCGTTCTCAATTTTGAATGTTCAAACTTCATCTCCACCCCACACTCATACCTCTTCACGTCACACTCACCATTCCTCGCCTCACACGTCATTCACTTCCAAAGACCGTTCCAACCACACTCCATCCACATTAGCAACCATTTCAGACCCAGTCAAGACAAAAAGCAAGACAAATGGGGACAACGAGGTAGAATTTAACTTGAGTACGGCTATGGTACCCGAGGTTAACCAACCTCTGGTGGGACAGGGCACTTTCCTGGACCTATTAGTTCAGGGGGGATCTTTTACCACAAACACAATGCCCTCCCCAAAGGATCTGAACCCTTTTCAGCAGGAAAATTTGATACTACAGCAGATTCAACCGACCAGAAGTATGAATAACCCAGGGAGTCAGCTGCTGCAACGGAACCAACCCACATCGCCACATGAGCACTCATCTACATGTTTGGTGCTGAGAGTATGCAGACTTGGAGCACAGAAAAACTGTACAACTTCATCCAACGTGCGGCACAATAGGCAAAAGGACTGCACAACGACCTGCAACAGAGGTTCGAACAACAACAACTGCAGATCAGTGCGCTTACTTAAGAGCGCAACCAGTTAAAGGGAGAGAAGGAAAGTCTGCAGGAACAACTGGAAAAGGTAACTGATATTTTCAAGGATCTCTGGCCAACAGTAATGACTCAGGACGACAACATGTCGGAATATATTTAGGCTTGCTCCTTAGTCGAACAGTCTACCCTCGTGAAGATAACTTGTGCAAACCTCAGAAAGGAAAACCAAGAGCTTATAGAAGCACTCACGGCAAGACCGATATTACCAGATCTTGTTGTGGTATATGCCGAGAAGGTTACTGAGAAGCAGAAACAAGCAACCAGAATGCAAGAAACCCTGGGGACAATGGTAAGAGAGGCTTACAACCTCCTGAATCATTTACATGAGTGTTATAACTCGTTAACTATGAAAGCCCAACCAATCTCAGCACAACTGCAACAGATTTCACAAGAAATAAAGGAGGCCACAAATCCCGTCGGCATAACCTAGTTATACAATCAAGTGGAGGCACTGGAGACCACAATACAGAAGATAGAGGAGCATTCTGCTGCCACAAAGCAGGTCCTCAAAGAACTGAGGCAACCAGTCAAGCATGCTACAGAGGCAATACAGAAGATGGCTGCTGAGGCTGAAATCAAAATTAAATAAGTATTCAGCAAACTACCGATCGTCGCAGGAGAAACTGAGGCCGAGCGAGTTGCCACGGAAACTGACCAGCTCATTAAGGAATGGCAACAGGCAATTAACGACTTTGGCGAACTCAAATTTTCAGCATTGGAAAAAGTTCCCGAGTTGGGGCCTTTGTTTGGACAGAGTGAGGAAACGAAGAAGACAGGGTCGGCCACAGAGGCAGACTAACCAATGGAGACCGAAGCAGCAGAAAGGGATTGACTCGGGACGAATCAATAGCGTGTCATCGGGGCCTGTTGGGGTCTTTGTTTTGAAAATTAAATAGTTTTGAGTTGCGGAGAAGAGGTGGCGGAGTGCAACCACAGTAGATAAGGAGCCGTCACAGTTGTAGAGAGTCGGAGAATGGGTGGCGCGGTAGTTGCGGAAAACCAACACATATGGCAGAAATGGGCGACAAGGATAGGCAGCGGAACTCCCAGTGATCAGGAAGAAGCGGCAAACAACAAAGCAGGAAAGGAGGAAAAACTGACAGTCACGTTGGCGAAGGAAAAAATAGGAAATCAACCAACATAGACAGGAGATTAGTCCATCAGAGGGCTGAGGAAGAGAGCTGCAGGAGAGCTTTGTTCTGTCGTTGTTGTACTGTTCCTCTTTGTAATAAACGCTGCGCAGTAATGTAGTTGCTTGTTATTGATAATGAAATATACTTCTACCTATGAAATATACTTTTTCATCCTGAATATGCTTAACGAGTGATATCTTGTGGAAAGTAGTAAGATCTGTTTTTTACCAGTACCATCTGTTTTTCTTTATAGTTGTGATCAATCGATACTTTATGTATGTGTATATTCATGCCATGCACCTGTATATTTGTACATGTTTATTGTATGCAGATTTCTCATTGGAATTCACCATAATCTCGGTCAGATAGGTACACGATCTCTAACACTCTGTGAGATTGGAAATTATGACCTTTGTTTTTGGATGTCTGTGATTTTAACTGAACTGATCATACCTAATATTTTAAGACAATATAACATGGTAATAAAAAACACAAATAGTTCGGAAGAAAAATTGGTGAGGTGATTATCGATCTCTAAAATTTGCATTACATATAATTATGAATATCACTGTATAATATATAAATAGGATAGTAAGTCATATCATCTCCTAATTTCTCAATATTTCTAAATGGAATTCCATCTCATCCTTTTAATATATCTAGAGGTCTCCGGCAGGGAGATCCGCTTTCACCATTCTTATTTATTTTAGCAGCAGAAGGACTGGGAAGATTAATCAAAGCTCACTTGACGAAAGAACAGTTACAAGGATTAAATTTATGGGGTCCGACTATCTCCTTGACCCACCAACAATTTGATGATGTTATCCTCTTATTTTGCCAGGCATCGGTGAGGGAGGCACGAACAATTTTAAAAGTCATGAAAACATTTATGGAGGCTTCAAGTACTCTAGTCAATACCGATAAATCAAATGTATATTTCTTCAATACTAATGAGCCTACAGAAACATTTCTAGTTAGAACTCTAGGATTCAAGATAGGAACGTTTCCTATGAAGAATTTGGGGGTGCCTTTAAATACTTCTTCTTTAAGAATTGTGGACTGGAAAGATCTTATTACTAGACTGGGGCAAAATTTGCAAAACTGGGCATTTCGAGTACTAAATGCTCCGAGATGATTAATAATGCTTAAATATGTTCTCCAATCACTTCATGTTTATCAATTATCAGGTAGAGCAGCTCCGAAAAGCATTTGCAACCAAATGGTGAATATTTTCAAGAAATTCCTTTGGCAAGGAGCGTAGGATTGCAGAAAATGGGCACTTCTGTCATGGGATAAACTTATAAAAGCAAAATCAGCTGGAGGATTGGGCCTTCATGATCCATATGGTTTAAATCAAGTCATGGGGGCTAAATTATGGTGGAGATGGATTCAAGGAGGTCAAGACCTCTGGAAACTTATATGGGAACTGTCGCAATCTGTAATAGGTAAACTAAAAGTTGATATTGTACCAAGAGGGTCTACGATCTAGAATCTTGCAGCAGAGAATATACATCTTATCCGTCAACATAGTTTTTGGGAAGTAAGGGAAGGAAGAACAACACTTTTTTGGGAAGATTCGTGGCAACAAAGAGAGTCAGATTGACTTAGGAGAACTCTTCCTATTCACAAACACTCCAAATAGTAGATCAATCAATAATTACTGGTGCCAGCAACGGAATAGCCAGTGGAGAATATGGAAGGAGAAAATTCATTGGCCATAAGAACCAGAAACGAGGCAATGGAACGATCTTGAAAAAGAGTTGAGCACAAGGAGAATAATAACTGCAACAGGAAGGGATATACTCAGATGGGGTTATCAAAGTAAAGGCATGTTTACCATACAAGAGGGATATAATATTCATGCTAATAATATTAACAAAAATGGAAGATCCATATGGAAAAAAATCTAGGCAATCAATCATTGGCCAAAAGTGGAATATTTCCTCTGGCTTCTAAGTCATAGGAAAATTTTAACTTGGGACCAGTTGCAAAAGCGAGGAATGCATGGAACTTCCATTTGTTACATGTGTAGAAAAACAAATGAATCAATAGAACATCTTTTAAACAGCTGTGAAATAGCAGCAGCGGTCAACCAACAGCGCAGCGCATTCAAGGAGGGGCAATCACCAATCGGATCTCGATCCATGATGCGATCAGTACAAATGTTTATACTCTTACCATTGCCAGGGATCCAATAAGTGTTGGAGTAGATCAGGGGGGCGGCCTTGGAACAGAGCCTTTCAAAGGGAGACACGCCATGGGGGAGAGGTCCATCCAGGCATCTAACTCTCTTGCCTTTGAAATATTTCCTCCATAGCGCTAATTGGGCCCAACCAAGCTTGGGCGCAATAATTTTCCAGAGAATTTTGGCTCCCATGGCAATATTCTGAAGAGAAAGGTTCTTGAAGTTTAAACCCCCCTCCATAAGAGGCTTGGGGACAATCTCCCAGTTTACAAGAGGGATTTTCCTCTCATTTTGTTTGCCTCCCTTCCAAAAGAAATTGCGAATGTGCTGGTCCATTTTCTAAAGAATGCCAATTGGAGCAAGGAGGATAGAGAACTGAAATAAGGCGAGACTGCAGAGCACAAATTTAATGAGAACTGACTTGCCCGCAATATTAAGCCAGGTGAATCCCCATGCCTGGAGTTTGTTCTTGAATTTTTCCACTTGGGGGAGCCAATCCCTGCTGTAGGCCCGCTTGAGGAAGATAGGGAGCCCAAGATATTTAAAATAAGTCCAAGCTGGAGAGGCTGCAAATCGAAAACATCTAGCAATGGAACTAAGAAAGCTGGCCGTGGTATTCCAGCAGTAAATATGGCATTTCCCCTTGTTGAGACTACTTCCCGACGCCATACAAAACTCATCTAGAGCTTCTTTAAATCTGTTGGCCGAATGGATCGATGCAGCCCCCAGCAACAAAGTATCGTCTGCAAAGAGGGCATGATTGATGCTTTTGAATCCTCTTGCAATGCAAAGCCCTGAGATCTCCTGCTCTTGCATTTTCTTGTTTAGATGGAAACTGAGAACGGAGGATTGGAGGACAAACAGAAGAGGAGACAGAGGACAACCCTGCCTTAGACCTCTTGAGGCTTTGAAAAAACCAACAACTCTGCCATTTACAAGTGGAGCAATCCATGGCTCCGAGATGCAGGCCCAGATCCAGTTTATAAAATTCTCACCAAATCCAAACTTTTGCAGAACATTTAAGAGAAAAACATGCCTAACCCGATCAAAGGCATTTGCTAAGTCCAGTTTTGATAGCCATACCTTTTTCCTTGCACTGATGGCTTGAGAGGATTGCCTCTTGAACTAATATGAAATTGTCCACTAGCTGTCTACCGTGGATAATGCCCCCTTGATTTTCAGGAATGATTTTGGGAAGGAGATATTTCAGCCTGTTAGCAATTACTTTGGTGATCAACTTGTAACCAGTGTTGCAAAGAGAGATGGGACAAAATCTGTTGAAGGAGTTAGCGCCTTTCTCCTTGGGGATGAGTGCAAGGAATGCAGAGTTTGTACTACCTCCAATTTTCTGACAGTCTTGGGATTTTTGGACCATTTTATAAAGATATTTTTCCACAATATGCCAGCAGGATTGAAGAAATCTGGCGGAGAATCCATCCGGTCCTGGGGCTTTGACTGGGTCCATGGCAAAGAGAGCATTCTTGACCTCCGCCTTGGAGACTTTAGCTTCTAGCTGATGGTTCATCTCAGCAGAGATAGAAGAGGGGACCCAGTCCAGAAGACAATAATTCTGAACCAGATTCACATCCTCACTATATAAATTTTTGAAATGTTGAAATGCTGCTCGTTTGATGCTTGCAAAGTCCTTATGATTGGTATTATCATCCGTGACCTCAGCAATGGAATTGAAGAATTTTCTGGCCTGAGCTTGCTTGTGAAAAAAAGAGGAATTTTTGTCTCCCGCTTTGAGCCAAAGGCAGCGAGACTTGATCCTCCAAAACTCTTCTTCATCCAGGCAAGCTTTATGAAAGTGTTGTTGGAGTTGGACCTCCTTTTCAAGGATTTCTCTAGTTACATATGCCTCTTCCGAAAGCAAATGATGTGCATCTAGCTGATTTTGGAGGTTTTTCCTTTCAGCTGCTGGGTTAGGAAGAGTTTTGGCCCAGCACTTTAGAGCAGCTTTCGTTCTTATGAACTTTTCTTCCCACACATAGAATGGTGATCCATTGACTGGATGAGACCAACTCTCTTTGACTATTTGCAAGAAATTGGGTTCCTTGACCCAGAGGGAGCTAAATCTGAAGGGGCTAGGGCCAAGATCGGGATGGGCCCGGATTTCAAGCTTGATAGGGTTGTGATCAGATATGCTGCAAGAAAGGATTTGCATACTAGCGTCTAATCCAAGCAAGAGAAAGGAACTTTGGACAAAAAATCTATCCAGCCTTGCTGCAATATGTCCAGGGCCCACTCTTTTATTTGACCAAGTATACTTACCAAAAGATGGCTTGATGTCCAGCAGGTCCCAATCTTGTAGAAGGTCCTCTGCCCATTCCCTCGCCAGATCTCGCACAATGCAACCTCCTCGCTTTTCTGAGGTGTGCAACGTGAGATTAAGATCACCTGCAATAATGATGTTGTCTAGGTTCCCAAGATCTGCTTGACTTCTTATTGAGTCCCAACAAGCCTTTTTTTCTCCAGCGTTGACCGACACATAAACATTGAAGAGACAAAAATATTCTTTAGTAACAAGATGCTGCATTTTTAGTAGCAGCCAATGAGTGTTTGAAGTTTCAGATACTAACGAAAACTTTCTATCATTCCAAAGACTACCCAACCCTCCAGAGGCTCCTCGGGCCGAGACCGCTTTTGCTTTACTTTTACTCCAGAGTTTTTTGCTTGTTTGGAGGAAGTCTGAGTCCTCCATCTTGGTCTCCTGGATAAGGAATATGTCCGGGGCTTCTATTCTTATTAAGTTTCTTATGGCCTCTTCCTTGATTTTTCTCCCCATACCCCTACAATTCTAGGAGACTATTTTCATTATTTACCTTTGTTCTGCTGGGCTCCCTTGGAGCCTTGGGACTGGTTTCTCGCCATCTTCGGCTTTTTTGCTAACATCTTCTCTAGAGTTGGTTGGCTGCCTTGTAACTTATCCTTGTACATTTCCTGCTCTCTTTTCTCCCGATCTTTTTTGTGGCCTCTTGTGGATCTCCTTACTGAGGCTTGGGAGTCAACTATTTCTCCTTCCTCCTCCGAGTCTTCCGACTCTTGGCCCTCTTCCTCGACTTCAACATGGATTCCTTTTGAGATTTCTGCAACACTTGCATCCTTGGAAGAGTTAGATAGGTTACCTTTATCTAGAGACACTACCTTTTGGACCTCGACCTCCTGGGTGTCCTCTAGATGCGAGCTTAGAGGATCAAACTTATTTTCTGGAGCGGGCTTATGCGGGATCTGCTAAGCAGAGGCCTGGTGTGGACCTTTGCCATTAGGGCCTCCCGGATTTTGTGTCTTGTGAAAATTTTTGGAGCTCTTGACTTTATTTCAACCATCCTCCTTCCCCTGCTCTGCCTTGTTGTTGGACAGACAACCTCTGGCGAAGTGGCCATAAACATGGCATTTCCGGCATTTGAAGGGCAGCTACTCATAGTCCAGTTTCTGCACATGCGACCAGCTTCCGACATTGATTTTGATGGCCTTTGGCAGCCCCACCTCCAGATCTACTTCTACGCAGATCCTGTCGCAGTCATATTGGTCCTTATTGTTTGCTCGATCT
Organism: Pinus albicaulis; assembly: GCA_034641835.2. Taxonomy (NCBI): domain Eukaryota; kingdom Viridiplantae; phylum Streptophyta; class Pinopsida; order Pinales; family Pinaceae; genus Pinus; species Pinus albicaulis. The sequence continues at coordinate 41,051 of JAXQQM020071729.1, read as the reverse complement.
ATGAATTTCCCAAAGGCATTTCCAATGTGCATCAAGGAGTCCCAATTCCAGCAATGAACAGGGAGATTTGGGAGCCTAACCCACACTGAGACTGCTTTGGGCACGTCTACTACTTGATCAAAGTCCAGAGTCCACTTATTTAGGTACAAACCCTAAGGGCCCATGAAGTAAGGGCCATTTTGGAAGATCAGATCTTTGTCATCCTTTGAAGAGAACTCGAAGAGGAAGAATCCTCTCCCCCAAAAATAAGAGGTAACACTTTCTTTGATCAACGGAGCCCAATTTCTGTTGACCCAGCTCTCAGTAGTTTTGGGGGAAGGCCATAGCCCAGTGAACTGGCCGATGAGAGCTCGCTCGGCCAAAGATAATGCAACCTGGATCGGGGTTTCTGAAGGAAGGGAGATCTTAGGTATATCCTCCAATTTCTTGACAAATTTCGCAGCTTCTGAGTTCTTCTTCTTTGGTAGCCCTGCCAAGAGTCGGTTAAAGGCTTCTGCAGACGAGGGCAGTGGAGGAGGAGGGGGAGGCGCCTGGGGAGTGCCCAACACCTCCATGGGTGCTAGCCCTAGGTTGGACGCGGACCTGTCACGAGCTCAACAATAGCAGGCAACTCCAATGTGCAGCAGCAAAAAAATTAATACTGCGTTGATATTGATAACACAATGAACCAAAAATTCTTCATATATTAAAATATTATATAAGTCATTTAAAATTTAAATTTAAGTTAATCTTCAATATTAAAGTTTCATATTTTTCAAAGTTCAATTTTTTTATTGTTTATTATTTATTTATTTATTTTTAAGGTTTGTATAAATGTTTAGTTTAAAATTAAATTCAAACTCAACTAGTTGAAAGGAGTTATAAAAGAGTGAATGTAGTTTAGGGTGATATTGCAAGCGACGTTCAAATATTACTTTATATTCTAATTCCCATGTTTCACATGTGAAATAAATGCATCTCATTATCATTATCAACAATGATTACTTATATTATATTGAATACATTTCATTATTATGTCGATAGGCATGTTTGTTTTCAAATAGGGCTTCCCGTTTTTTAAGTTAATTGTCGATAGTTATTAGGTGGATGGTAGGGATTCTACCCCCACAAAATATTCTAGAATAATCTTAGTAGTAGTCACAGATCAAAGGTTCCTCATAAGTAACAAAACTGAACACTTTAATAAAAATTTGTTCAATGTTCAGAGGAGTTACATATTACTTTACAAACCTTATTTCAACACCTCGACCTTCGTGTTAGGGAGAGTTGCCCATATGTTTTAGAACCACGACATTTCTCATGATGAGGATTAGTAATCAATTATTTTACTCGCACCTCCACCTTTACAATAATGAAAGATGCCCATCGAGATGTGGAACTGCATCCTTCTTATTGAAGGTAGGCGAGATTCTATGACATTTTTACTCTTAAAAGACAATCACACTTCGATCTTCACAAATTGGGAAGGCAACCCATTGTTAGATACTATCAAATTATCCCATTTCACCTTCAGGTGGAGTGTTGGAATGCCACTGTTAAATGAGTTTGAAGTCTAAGTTACATATTTGGGATAGATCAACGACTCATACCTAGTCAAATGTTGAGGTTAACTCAACATCTCACATCTATTCTATTGTTGAGATTATATCAGGGGCTCACACTCAAAGTAAAAGGCATATATAAAGGGGAGAGGAAAGCCCAACTGACATGATACCATTGTTGTAAAGAGAATAGAGCATTGCAATCACTTTTGAGGCAATACAAAAGGTCAGAGAATAGTTTAGGCAATGCTTCTTTCTATTACGATTTTCCACTTAAAATCTGTGTTTATTTTGCATTCGTGTGATTGATTTTGTTGTATTTATTTGGTTTTCTAACAATATCCCTATGATGTCTAAGAAAACGAAAAAGATAAATAGAGATCCGACACTTGAATGTGAGATGGACTAAAATGATAGTGTTATCCAATACATGAAGTTGCAAGTAACTTTGTTGTGTGGCACACCTTTCGAAATTGTTTTTTCATCTCTTGTGAACATTCAACATATGTGTTGAAGTTGTTATGTTACTTTCAAAAGAAATAGTTCTTTCGAAATGATGGTTAAGTTTCAAACCATTTTGGCATCAATTGAGATAATTCCCCAGAACTACATCTTCTCATCATGGTAACTTATAACTACAAACTTTGTTGACCCTTCTTTCAAACATTGAAATTACATAAATTGTGCCATGTCTAAAATCCTACGAATGTTGAATTTTGAAATCTTTATTACTTTGTCCATCGAATTCTCTATTTCACTTTTGCATGGTTCCATTCTACCCCAAATTTTGCATCTCTTCCATCATGCAACCCGACTCTATTCATCCATATTTAAGTTTTTAATGACCTCCAATATAGTTTTGGCCCCAATTTTCTATGATAAATGGTGATATTATTTCCCACTTCCTCTCATCACCACAAATATTGTCTCTTCAATATCACTACCACTGTTAGTGGTTCTCACTAGATTAATGGGATTTTGTCTATCTCGATGATTTGGGTTTCTTGGGGCATAATGAATATTTGGAAACATTTGTGAATTTCTTCTTTCGCTACATGTAATTTATTGATTTTAACCTTCTTTATTGTTGGAATGATTACTTTATTTGATATTTATAATTCTTGTAATGCTCTATCCATGTAGGTGCCATCAACTCACTTTCCAGTGGCCTTTTACTCATCAAATCAAATTTTGTCAATTCTTCTTATGTTGATCCCACCTTTGTTGATCCTACTTCCTTTAATCTTAATTCCATTTATTTGGGTGCAAAAAGTTTAATATTTCTCTTATGCTGATTGGTTCGCCATTCAACCTCGTTTGGACTAGACATTGGGCTTATCATCTCTCTTGCATTTTATTCAACGTCCAGTTGTTATCTCCTCACTATATTATATGTGGTCAGTTTTTTCTCAATTGGTTATGCCAACTTTTGTTGGGTTACCTCCTCTATTGGATTTCCATCTTCTTCTTCAATGAAAAACATCAATTGGAAATTTGGGTTGCGTTGCCTTGAACAAATTCTAGCGACTTGTCGATTAATTATCGATGGGAACAAACTACAACATCTATGAATTTTTAAAGTTTAAAATTTAAATGTCTTAAAAATGACTTCCAATTATATCAAAATGTTTGTGTCGCTATATTTAAATTGATTTGGATACTCAGGTCTCATTCAAGAGACCCGTGTTCGAGTCCAAGCAAGAGAATTTGTTCTGCAAACGACTTTACAACAATAAAAAAATCTTCCATTTTAAAGATTTTATGAGGAGGAAAACATTTATTCTAATGCGTTTACAGTGATTGTAAACTCGACGCCTTTTAAGCTTTCACAACAAGGGGAATATATTTTCCTTGTCTTCTTGTAGTGATCAGATGGATGATGATGTTGTGTTTGCGTTACTGAGGAGACACTTACTATTTTTGCTTGATACAAATCCTATGAGGGGTGACTTTGAATAGCCATAGTCATTGTTAGGTTTCATTGTTTTTATGTTACCAATATGTTGCATCACCCCATGCAAGGTATGTGTCTTAGAACATAACACTTCACACTTCTTCATCTATAGTGCTCATTGACGATGGTTGTCCCAAGAATTCTGGACACGGGGGCGTGGTTCTAATTTTCTCGTCACCTGAGAAGCTATTAACGACTATAGGTAATTCTCTGACTGCTTTAAAGCATATGCATCTCCTTCTTTCAAATAGAGGGATATCCATATTAACTTATATCTGGAAAGGCATATATTTGTTGATGGGAAGGCTCGATGAAGTAGAGGAACCCATGATGGTGGAGAGTTTGCAATATCCGAGCTCACTAATTCAACGTCTAGATTCCCATATTGTTCGCGATGTCTTGGATTAACAACGTGATAGGATTCATTGCTCTGTTTTCTTCTACCATATGATGTTATCTGGGCAAGCAAAGAAGATAGCCACATGGATTTCACATCGATTGAACATGCTACTTATACCCTAATCTTGTTAGAAGGGCATGCATCGAGCAACAAAAGTCTCTGACATTGTTGGTTCAGATTGAGATGGGAATATGTGGACACGCACTAGTGCATGGAAACTAATATGTATATGAAAAATTAAAGAACCGAAATTGTAGAAATAAGGAAATAGAATGAAACACATAGACACACATTTGTGGAAGAATGGAAGTATTATTATAAAATGGTGGATTGCATGGCGGTGAAAATATCTAAGGAGAGATGCTTAGCTTAGCTACCCACATGTGTAACACCCTCCCCAAAAGGCAAGAATGCATTCATTGTGCTTACAAAGAATTCCATAAATGAAAAGACAAGAAGGGGATCAAATGACACATGGGAGGCCAAGAGTCACATGGGTTAAGGTGGAAAATTGATGGCAAGCTTTTCGGGGCCATAACTATTGTGCACAAAACGAGAATCGGGTCCAAAGGTTGTAAAAGAGCTCACAATGATACAAACTACGTGAAAAGGGTGTGTACTTTAACTAGGATTTTTCGGGGTGGAAAATGATGTTTGATGCCCGCAAATGACGCAAGACTTGGAAAGCCCAAATTAGCACTAACCTGCCCAGAGGGGAAAAAAAAAAAACTCTTCAACTATTCACTTCCCCGGGAAGAATAATATGGGCCTCACACTACGCATTCGAGATTATAATGTGGATGGCATTAATGGGTTTTTGGGCTTAGTGTTGGATGAACTTTTCATTTTTCCAAGTGTATTCCTTGTGCTAAAGAGGATATTAAATGAGCGAAACCAATGAGTAAAAAGTGAAAAGAGTGAAGATAGTAAAAATATTAAAAACATTAACATATTTATTAGGTATAAAGTTGATGATACATAACATGTTAATTTAAATTTAGGTATAAAGTTGATAACACATAACATGTTAATTTAAATTTAGGTATAAGATTGATGATTAGTTTAAAATGTAAGTAGTATTGGAGGGGAGAATATAAATGATTTATACCACATGGATGAATAAGTAAGAAAGAGGAGAGGGGAGTAGTAGAAAAGGGAGCGATAGAGAAGGGATAAAGCATACCTTTCTCGGCCTTTTGGCTAAGATCAAGTGTAGTATCTGTTCTTATCAGTTTAATATCTGATACGTGGTTCATAGAACCACATGATATTAAATGTATTTTTCTAGGGGGAGGGCCCACTCACAATAGCTTGCTATTGGGGCTCTCGGGCGTCGCTTGTGCGTTGCACTACTGCACCAGCCTGGTGCACCCCAACGACACCAACATAAAATAGCATTGAATTGAATTGAATTTTTTGTTAAGAGAGGCTTACAACCTCTTGAAGCATTTACACGAGTGTTATAACTCGTTAACTATGAAAGCCCAACCAATCTCAGCACAAGTACAACAGATTTCACAAGAAATAAAGGAGGCCACAGATCCCGTTGGTATAACCGAGTTATACAATCAAGTGGAGGCACTGGAGACCACGATACAAAAGATAGAGGAGCATTCTGTTGCCACAAAGCAGGTCCTCAAAGAACTGAGGCAACCGGTAGAGCATACTGCAGAGGCAATACAAAAGATGGCCACTAATTCCGAAATCAATATTAAAGAATTATTCAGCAAACTACCGACCATCGCAGGAGAAACTAAGGCCGGACGAGTTGCCACGGAAACTGACCAGCTCATTAAGGAATGGCAACAGGAAATTAACGACTTTGGCGAACTCAAATCTTCAGAATTGGAAAAAGTTCCCGAGTTGGGGCCTTTGTTTGGATAGAGTGAGGAAACAGAGAAGACAGGGCTGGCCACAGAGGCAGAAAAACCAATGGAGATCGAAGCAACAGAAAAGGATTGACTCGGGACGAGTCAATAACATGTGGTTGGGGCCTATTGGGGCCTTTGTTTTGAAAAGGAAACAGTTTTGAGGTGTGGAGAACAGGTGGCGAAGAACAACCATGGTAGACAGAGAGTTGTCATGGTTGCGGAGAGCTGGAGAATAGGTGGCGCAGTAGTGGCGGAAAACCAGCACATATCGCAGAAATGGGTGACAAGGATAGGCATCGAAACTCCGAGTGATCAGGAAGAAGCGGCAAACAGAAAAGCAGGAAAAGAGGAAAGAATAACAGTCACATTGGCAAAGGAACAAATAGGCAATCAACCAACATAGACAGGATATTAGTCCAACAGAGGGCTGAGGAAGAGAGCCGCAAGAGAGCTTTGTTATGTCGTTGTTGCACTGTGTCTCTTTGTAATAGACTCTGCGCAGTAATGTAGTTGCTTGTTATTGATAATGAAATATACTTCTACCTATGAAATATACTTTTGCATCCTGAATATGCTTAATGAGTGATATCTTGTGCAAAGTAGTAAGATCTAGTTGCTATTCCCAGTTCCATCTGTTTTGCTTTATAGTTGTGATCGATCGATACTTGATGTATGTGTATATTCGTGCCATGCACTTGTATATTTGTACGTGTTTATTGTATGCAGATTTCTCATAGGAATTCACCATAATCTCGGTCAGATAGGTACACGATCTCTAACACTCTATGAGATTTGAAATTATGAACTTTGCTTTTGGATGTCTGTGATTTTAACTGAATTGATCATACCTAATATGTTAAGAAGGGTAATAAAAAACAAAAATAGTTGGGAAGCAAAATTGGTGAGGTGATTATCGATCTCTAAAAGTTTCATTACATATAATTATGAATATCACTGTAGAATATATAAATAGGATAGTAAGAGAGCGCAGAAAAGACTTGTGTTAAAATTATATATTATATTATAAGGTTAATTAAAGCAAGATTAATTTGTAATAAAAAGTATATTATATTTAAATTTTTAGAAGTTTAGAACAAAATTAATTAATTTAGATGTGGAAGAATATAACAATTTTTTTAATATATATATATATATATTATTATTTTTTATTTTTTTAATACTATTTTTTTTTTCAATGCGATAAAATACTTCATATATTAAAATATTATATAAGTTATTTAAAATTTAAATTTAAGTTAATTTTCAATATTAAAGTTTCATATTTTTCAAAGTTCAATTTTAAATTGATTTTATTTATTTATTAAAGGTTTAGTTTAAATTTAAATTCAAACTCAACTAGTTGAAAGGAGTTATAAAAGAGTGAATGTAGTTTAGGGCGATATTGCAAGCGATATTCAAATATTACTTTATATTCTAATTCCCATATTTCACATGTGAAATAAATGCATCTCATTATCATTATAAACAATGATTACTTATATTATATTGAATACATTTCATTATTATGTCGATAGGCATGTCTGTTTTCAAATAGGGCTTCCCGTTTTTTAATTTAATTGTCAATAGTTATTAGGTGGATGGTAGGGATTCTACCCCCACAGAATATTCTAGAATATTCTTAGTAGTAGTCACAGATCAAAGCTTCCTCGTAAGTAACAAAAATCAACACTTTAATCAAAATTTGTTCAATGGTTAGAGGAGTTACATAATACTTTACAAACCTTGTTGCGGCACCTCGACCTTCATGTTAGGGAGAGTTGCCCATATTTTTTGGAACCATGATGTTTCTCACGATGAGGATTAGTAATCAATTATTTTACTTGCACCTCCACCTTTACAATAACGAAAGATGCCCATCGAGATGTGGAACTGCATCCTTCTTATTGAAGGAAGGCGAGATTCTATGACATTTTTACTCTTAAAAGACAATCACACTTCGATCTTCACAAATTGGGAAGGCAACCCATTGTTCGATACTATCAAATTATCCTATTTCACCTTCAGGTGGAGTGTTGGAATGCCACTGTTAAATGAGTTTGAAGTCTAAGTTACATATTTGGGATAGATCAACGACTCATACCTAGTCAAATGTTGAGGTTAACTCAACATCTCACATCTATTCTATTGATGAGATTATATCAGGGGCTCACACTCAAAGTAAAAGGCATATACAAAGGGGAGAGGAAAGCCCGAACGACATGAGACCATTGTTGTAAAGAGAATAGAGCACTGCAATCACTTTTGAGACAATAGAAAAGCCTCAAGAATAGTTTAGGCAATGGTTCTTCCTATTACGATTTTCCACTTAAAATCTATGTTTATTTTGCATTCGTGTGATTGATTTTGTTGTATTTATTTGGTTTTCTAAAAATATCCCTATGGTGTCTAAGAAAACGAAAAAGATAAATAGAGATCCCACACTTGGGTGTGAGATGCGTTAGCCACCTGTAATATTTTGTTACACCAAAAGGTGGCTAAATCTTTTTGAGCCTCCAAGGAACAAATTTTATCACTAAAAATTGTTGGCTCTTGAAGACTCCTTATAGGCCTCATGCCTCTGTCCAAAATCCTTATTACTGTTCCTCTTAATTCTGCTGATTTCATGTAAGAAACTGCTGAAGAAACCATCATTTTTTCCTTTTCTCCCACTCATAGCTAACCTTCATTTTCTCCCCCTTTTTCTCCATATTAATCCTCTACTTTTCATAAGTTTCTCCTTCCATTCATGAAAATCCTCCTGACATGGTTTGAAACTTCTTTTTGAGCTGTGCCGAAACCCCCAAATCCATTTAAAAACCTTGAAATTTTTCATAAAAATACAAGTATTATGACCATGGACTTAAGCCCCTTTGGGCTAAGTCCTAAACCACTTCCCCCACATGCCCGTGCGCTGGGACCAAGCGCTTAAGTCCCGAGCGCTAATCGCAATCGGAAGGTCGGGCGGGTGAATTTTCCTTTGTAATATCAAAAACCCCAATGCGATTTTTTATAACGTTAAGTCCCGTGATATGTTTTACACCGTCGATCTATGGTCCCGATTCGACGGTGGAGCGCTAATCGCAGCCCCCCGCCCAATCGCAATCGCAACACTCATGTTGTAACCCCGATTGATCGCAAGCCTTCTTCTTCGACCTCCGATTGCGATCTCCGATTACATCCCGACCGTTCATCCTTCCCGCGATCTGACGGCTAGCGCTCAATCGCATTTCCCCTCCCGATCACAATCGCAAGTCTTGCCTTCCGATCCCCGATCGTGTCACCTCCCGATTTAATCACAGCCGTCCATCTCCCAGCCGATCCGACGGCCATCGCACACCCGCTCCAATCGCAATCGAAACTTTCAATCGCACCCTCCTTCTGCGTATTGCGATTGCGATCCCCCGATCTAATCTGAGCCGTCCGTCCCGCCAGATCCAATGGTTCGGATTCATCCCGCTCCTCTCCCATCATCCTTCTCTATTGCCTCTCCGATTCCATCGCAGCCGTTCATTCCTCCCCCAGATCAACGACTATCGCTTGATCGCACTAGTCCCCCGATCGCGCAATCGCATCGGAGTTTTTCGATCGCACCCTTTTTCTTCTATCCCCGATTGATTATCCACCGTTGATCTCCTCTCCGCCTTCCATGATCCAACGGTCCTCGTTAACTCCGATCACAAGTCTTGCCCCCGTTTCGAAAACCCTCCAATTCACCTTCCGCCGTCGATCTGATTTGCAGATCAACGGCCAGCGCTTAATCGCGTTGGAATTTTACATCGCATGCACTTGCCTGCCAACCCCCGATTGAGATCCTCCGATTAGATCTGGACCGTCCATATGTCCAGATCGGACGGCCCGAAATCGCCTCGCCTTATTTCTTCTCCCTGATCTCCTTTTGACATTTCGCGCAGATCTCCACCGTTGGATGCTTTCATCCGACGGCTACGCTCTTTCCCTACCATCTGAAGCAGTTTAAACCAAAATTCGCAAGATTTCTTAATTGTTTTGTGTTTGATGCAGGTGTTTTAAAAGGTTTTCCATTGTATCACTAAGAAATGCCGAGGGCTGGGAATGACGATTCTCATGCCCTCGTTTCATTAAAGAGAAGCCATCCACGGGGCTCCATTCCATGTTTCGTCAGTACTCTATGAGTATTGATGCCGTAAAGCCCAGTGCGGGTCTGCACATCGACAAGACACTGTTTTAATTCAAACACAGTTAAAGAGTATCAGTTTTGAAGAAAGAGCACATCAGATGGAGATTGAAGACAGTTTTTATGGGGATTACGGCTAAGACAGTTATCAAAAGCCTAATCCCCAATCTAAAACACAGTTTAAAGAAAAACCTAAAGTGTTTTATCAGACAGAAAGCCTCCACCACCACATCTGAGGCAAATTGATTCCTCAGCTACCACCGAGCCACCTGTTGCCTCAAAGAATTCAAATAGAGGCCGAAGTTATTGAAGAAAATCTGATATTCGCCTCCAGCACAGCCAAGAAATTACTCCACACAGCGTAAAGAGCCTCAAAGTCAAATAAAGCTCCCACCGAGCTTTGATATTTATTGTAAAAAGTTAATACAGTGATCCACCTGTAAATTTCTCTCTCGAGCCCCTCAAAGGGCCGAGAAGTCTTGAACCTGTATTAATTATCCTGAGAGATATTTTCTCAGATCACCTCCTCATTCTTCTATAAATACCTCAGAAGAAGATGAGAAATTTTTGGTTGCAGAACTTTGAAATACACTTGAGCTGGAGACTTATATTTGTACATAGTGTTCACTGGCCCTTGAAGCTCTGTTTGTGATAGAGTAGTTAGGCTGAATAGTGAAGATGATTGTCGAACTGAAACATTGGACTTGAAGACTATAACTAGTTTGACATCAATAACAAGTTGTTTCTTGGGATCTTGGTCTATATTACTGGTGAAGTGCCTCTTTCTTTGTTAATTGTTTTTCCTTCTACGTATGCCATATTGTTCATATTCTGCTGTAAAGAACAGTATAAACAGGGTTAGGACCTACTGTATATCAGTAACCTTCTCTGGCTGAGAAATCTTTATCTTGATGTTTTCTTCAAATTTGTTTATTTAAAGAATGATTTAATACAGTTTAAACAGTTAGGAATGTTGGCATTCCCTCGTCCTTCTGCTTGCTTAAACATTGTTCTTGAATGTGATTTCCATTATTTGCTATTGAAGATTAGACTAGAGAAGATATGGTTTGCCCTGATTCCTAGATCTTTTTCTCCAAAGGCAGATTCTGAAAGTTTCCCTTGGTGTTGACTGAAAGCAGACTAGGTTTAAAAGTACTTTATCTGATCTTAAGTTACACTTCGTTTCTCTTATATGTTTTCATACTTTCTGAAAGTGATTATGTGGATCACTGGATTGTTTGTCAATTAAGATGCTTTAATAAGAACTTGCCCAAGAATTCTATGGTTAGCCCTGTCCTTGGTTGGTTTTAAACAGTTACTTAAGAGGCTTTTCTTGTTTGGACTGACTATAAATCCTCTGAGAAATTATTATCAGTTTCCATCCCTCCAACACTTTATTGTTCCATTCCATCATTTAAAACTCAACAATCTTGTGGTATAGATGACTTGCCCCTTGGATCACTCTTGATGTTGTTGCTCAATTAAAGCCCAGATATGACTCCATAGCCCAATGGACTAAAAACCAGCGTTATATCTATCTATCCGCCAAAACTGTTCTATTTGCTTGCAACTTCTCACTTTTGAAACTTTTTGCACTTAGGACTTTCCCCTCAAGTAACATTTCATGCTCAACCATCCAAAACAAAACAAAACCTTTGGCCTTCATAACTAGCCTAATATCATTACCTTAAGCTTTTCAAAGACAATATCCATCTTTGTATATATTGGAGAGATCCCTCTCCGGATTCAGGAGGGCTAGATCCTAGAATCCCAAAGTTGGTTGAAACGATGTTAACTCTGTGATTGGACTCTCCCAATCTTGCTAATAAATTACAGAGACCTAACATTTCTGGCGACTCCGCTGGGGATTCAAAACTCAGAGTCTTTTACATTCAAATTCATTCATAAAGAAGCTTGCGGTTGGGTTCATAGAGCGCTTGCTTTATTAACCAGCTTGAGCCACCAGAACCTAACATTTCTGGCGACTCCACTGGGGACTGAGTGTTTTTAATACCTCAGAAAACCCTTTATTCAAGAACACTTTGAGAGTAAAAAGCATCCTTTTCAAGCACTGCCTAAGATAGGTATTTATGATGAAACTTGTTTGAATCAGTGACAAACTAGGTAAATCCTAGGTTTCTCTTAAGACTTCATCTAACCTTGAAAAATCAGCTGGCTTAGCCATAAGAGTAGACTGCCTTTGTCTCGCAACCTTAGCTAAGTTTTGAAACAAAGTTAGGATATTCTTAACAACCACAAAACCGAAAAATGACTTAGAAAAACCTAAAAATATTTCAGATTGGAATTAAATAAACATGGTGGTGGACCATAAGACCTTTTACCTCTGAAAGGAGCTAAAAATTTCCACTTGGCGACTCCACAATCCTTAAACAGACCTTAAGACTCCACTGGGAAGAACCCTTATCATTCTAGTATCATTCAAATTCAGTTAGAGGACTGTAGGATTAAAATTGTGAAAACAAATTAATTAACCTCTCCAAGATTGTCATATCTGGTTGAACTTTTCTTGTTTATTTGGGTCTAAACAACATAGCATAGTGGCTTCTAAAAAGATTCACACTAGAGCCCATCCAGACCCTAACCCACCTGAGATAGTTGATAATCCAGAAAGTATCCTTTGGAAGTCTCCTAAGTTTAAATTATTAACTGTTTTCAGATCACCCTTGAGAGCTAATTCAGTCCCTGAAAATCTTTCAGCTCTGCAACAATCACAAGCTGACTTAGTGAATCCATTTAGGACTAGGTCATTTGATGATATAATCCAGTTAGACTATGAATCTTCACTTTCATCTCCTGAAACAAGTGAAAATCCTGGTAGCAGAGAAACAACACCTCCTGATTTACATTTCCGTCACAATTTAGGTGTCTCTCATCCAAGATCATCTCAACAGTCTACTCCTGGTCCATCCACTTCTACTCACCCTACATCCACTGTTTAAACCACTACACCTCAGCCCACTTTCCCTTCTGTAAATCCACCTCCACCTCCTGCCATGGCTGCATGGTATGCTCCCCTAGTTCTTCCCGCACCATTAGTCAATCTCCCACAGGACTACCAGTCCAAAATTCCATTGTATGATGCTAACAATGCTACAACTGCATCACAGCATGTGGATAAGATGAATGACTATTTTGACCGAAATGAAATTGATGATGATTCTGTCAACCTTAGATTATTTGCTCAGAGCTTAGGGGGAGAAGTGAGAAAATGGTTTAAAGGTTTGGCCCCCCGTACTATTAATGATCTTCAGGCCTTTCATCAAACTTTTCTGAACAAATGGGAAGTGAAGAAGAATCATCTCCAAGTTCTTGCTGATTACAACAACCTTCGTAGGAATCCGGGGGAAAGTGTACAAGCTTATTGTACCAGATTTAACAGTGTATATAATGCACTCTCCCCGGAACTAAAACCTCCACAAGGCTCTGCTTTAAACAAATTTCCTGAAGGGTTTGACGCCGACATGACCTATTCTTTAAGAGAAAGAGATTTTGCGACTCTCGAAGATATGCAAAGGGGTGCTCTTTCTGTGGAGGTCAACCTAATGGAGAAGAGAGCAAGAATGAAATCTGAAAAGAGAGTATCTTTTAGAGAGGAATCCACACCTTCTACTTCCAACTCAAAAATGGAGAGAATGATGGAAGAAATGATGAAAGAGATGAGCATAATTAAGAGAGCACAAGAAAATCAAAATCAAACTGCTCCTCAAAATAGAAACCAGAACCAGAATCAGAATGTTAGAAGGAACCAACCTCCAAATAGACCCAGGGAAGATGATCAGCAGATCACCCCTCCCTTTCATCAAAACTATGTAAGTGAGGTTGAAGAAACAGAAGACATAACAGAGGAAGAGGATATCAACATGTTTGGGGAATAGGATGATGACTTGGAAGTTCATTATGATAGAAAACAAGGTCTTTACACTCCTTATGATGACAAAAGAGATGGTAATGAAAATGATTATCAAGACATGGAAAATGTCGTCATAGAACCTCAAAGAGAATATGACCTTAGAAGCAAGACCAGTCAACAAGCCCCCAACACCAAAACCTCTAACAAATCCTCTCAAAGCAGCACTGCAGCCAAGCCCAAAATAGCCAAACAAAAAGACAAAACAATGGCTGATAATTCTGGTAAGGATAAAGAGAAAAACACTCAAAATTCTGAAAAACAGAGTGCAGACATCAGCAGTACTAACACTTCAGCTAGTACTCCTTCTACAACAGTTGTGTCAAATAAAACAAATCAACAAGCTGTAATTGTTGATAGAGTGACAACTAATAAGGTTGAAACAAGTGCTTCAAAGAATCAAACTCCTTTTAGCCTGGAACAGGAAATCTTAAAGATCAAAATCTTTGTTCCATTAACTGAGTTAGCTGCCCAACATGTATATAGGAACCAAATTTTGAAGGCTTTAAATATAGAGGAAAATGGAGATACAGTTAATCTTAGTGACGACCAACCAGAGTTGATTTTTGGCCGTAAGATTGAAGGGAAGTTTCATGAAGGACCAGTTCCTCCCTTTTATGTAAGTTTGAACATTCATGACAAAATTCTACAAAATTCCGAAAAAGCAGCCCCTAAAACCCTCACCTCTCTCATTTTTGGAAAAGCAGTCTGGCTTCACATAGGATCAATACTAGATCCCATCTAGACCCAAACCCACTAGAAGAAGTTGACAACCTTGAAAGTATACTTAGGAAGTCTTCCAAGATAAAATGTTCAATTGTTTTCAGATCACCCTTAAGATCTAATTCAACCACTAAAAATATTGCAGCCCTACAACAAACACAAGTCGACTTAAGAAATCCCGTTAGAACTAGGTCACTTGATGACATAATTCAGATAGATTCCGAGTCTTCACTTTCATCCCCAGAACAAAGTGAACAGCCTGATAGTAGAGAATCCATACCACCTGATTCACATTTCCTTCTAAATTTAGGTGTCTCTCATCCAAAATCAGCTCAAAGGTCTATCCCCGGTACATCCACATCTGTTCATCCCGCATCCACTATTCAAAATACCCCTTTTCAGCCATTTTTTGTGAACCTACCTCTTGTAAATCCACCCTTATTTCCAGCCATGGCAACATGGTATGCCCCATTAGTGTTACCGCAACCTCTACTTCCCTTACCGAACGATTACCAATCCAAAATTCCTCATTTCACTGGAAAAGAGTCTACAACAGCCCAACAACATGTAGATAGGATGGAAGATGCATTTGATTACATGGAGATAGAAGAAGAAACTGTGAAGATGAGGATCTTCGCCCAGAGTTTAGGAGGACATGTGAAGAAGTGGTTCAAAAACTTACCTCCTAATAGTATAAATGATCTCCCTGCCTTGCATCAAACATTCATCAACAAATGGGAACTCAAAAAGAACCCTCTCCAAATACTAGCAGAATACAACAGCCTTAAAAGAAATCAAGGAGAGAGTATTCCTGACTATTCCACTAGGTTCAACATCATTTACAACGCTCTTCCACCTCACATGAAACCCCCTCAAGGCATGGTCTTGGTAAGATATCCCGAAGGCCTTGACATAGACATGATGTATCAATTAAGAGAGAGGGATTACTTAACCTTAGAAGACATGCAGAAAGGAGCTATAAGCGTAGAAGCAAACATAATCGAGAAGAGAAATAGGTTGAGATCAGAGAAGAGGGTAACTTATAAAGATGACACTATACCCTCCACATCTAGCTCAAAGGCAGAACAGATGTTAGAAGAGATCATGAAAAGGATGAGCATACTTGAAAGAACACAGCCAAGAGATAATCAGAGCAACTCCCAAAACAGAAATAGAAATCAGAATTATAGAAGGGACAACAATCAAGATAAGCAAAAGGAAAGTGACCAACATATTAGACCTCCCTTTCAACAGAACTATGTAGATCAATATGAAGAAGATAGGGAGTTGGAAAGGTTGGAAGAATCACATGTAAACTTGGTTGGATCAGACAGTGGGGATGACTTTTTCCTCACTGAGGAAGAACAAGGTTTCTTCTCTGATGATCAAAATACAAACATCTATGAAGATTCTGATGACTATAGATTGGGTTTTGAGAATGAAATCATGGAGGTACACAAACAGTATGATCTTAGGAGTAAGGGAAGTATAGAGAATCCAAAAGATAAGAATGCTAGCACTGCTGTCAAGAAAGACGCAGAAAACCAGCCCAAAAAGACAGCAGAAAAAATCAACATTTCGGCCAAGAAACCAGACTCAAACAAAGACAAATCTTTCCAGCCAAATGTTGAACAGAGTACCCCTAGCACTTCAGCTAGTGGTCCCAATAAAACCGTCCCAATTACTAGTCCAAACAAGGTTCAGCAAAGTAAAATTGCTGAAAAGAATTTAATTGAAAAAACAGATGTAAATATAAACAAGTCAATTATTCCTTTCAGCCTTGAGGGGGAGATTGCCAAGATTAAGATTACCATCCCCCTAGCTCAACTAGTAAACCAACAAGTGTACAAAAACCAAGTTTTGAAAGCTTTAAACTTAGGAAGTGATACTGACACCTTAAACTTGACAGATGACAAACCTGAGCTGTTGTTTGGCCTAGAGGTTGAAGGAAAATACCAAGAAGGACCAGTCCCTCCCTTCTATGTTAGTTTGAACATACACGATAAAATTCTACACAATGCCATGTTAGATTCTGGAGCGTCACACAATCTAATGCCCAAGGTAGTGATGGAAATCTTAGGCTTAGAAATTACTAAACCATACAAATATTTGTATTCTTTTGACTCAAGCAGAGTCAAATGTTTGGGTTTAATCAAATATTGTGTGTTAACCTAGCTCAGATCCCTGCCAAGAACCTAGTAATGGATATAGTTGTAGCTGACATTCCCCCTAAGTATGGCATGCTTTTATCAAGATCATGGGGAGCCAAACTTCAGGGAAGCCTTCAAATGGACATGTCTTATGCCACCATCCCTGTTTTTAACCAAAACAGAAGGCTATACAGAGAATCCCACATGAAGTACATGGTGAGTAACATGGACAAGCCAAACACCAGTCCAATCTATTCTGTTCAATCAAGTTTAGATTTCTTTATCTTGTGTAACGAAGATGAAATTACTCAACAAGATAAAGAAAACATGGACCCAATCAGTTCACCAGAATGATCCAATCTTACCTCGAATCAACTTCAAAACATTGTCAATCAACAACAACAAGAAAATGAAAATAAGTCAAATATACTTTGGACATTACATTTCGATGGATCTTGTAATAAAACTAGTGCAGGGGCAGGTGTCTGGATTCAAAACACAAATCAGAGTTTTTCATACAAGTTAGACTTCCCATGCACTAACAATACCGCTGAGTATGAAGCACTTCTCCTAGGCTTACAACTGCTTAAAGAATTAGAAGCCCAAAGGATATCCATTTTAGGGGATTTTGAACTTATCATCAAACAAATCAAAGGGGAATACTCAGCCAAGGATCCAAGGCTTAGGGAATATCGAAATGCTGCCCTAGACCTACTAAAAACTTTCGAAAAATATGAACTCATTTTCATCCCTAGAGCACTGAATCATCTAGCAAATGAACTTGCCTTCATGGCCAGCAATCACCAAGTACCTGAGATAAATGAACAACTCAGTATAAAGGTGAAACACAGACCTGCTGTGCCTGATAACGAAGATCACTGGCAAGTGTTTGAATCTGACCGACACATAGATGATTTCTTGAAATCAGAAAATGATTTCAGTATACCAACACCAGAAACTAGCCATAAAGAAAACTGTTTGTATATTGAACAAATCCCAGAGGCTGAAATAACATATCCTGCTATTATAAATCATTGTGAGAATCCTTTCGAAGCAGAGATAATGAATAATGAAGACCAAGAAGACTTGGAAGTCCTACAATGAAAAAATGATAAAATCCCAAGAGGTCTCACGCCTTTAGAACACCTGTTTGATCTTAACGATGTAGCTAAAGAACCAAGAATGGAGCCTGTCGAAACGAATGTAGAAGAACACAACATAGGCAGTCTAGCAGAACCCAAGATGATCAAGCTATCCAGGACTCTCCCAGCTCACATAAAATTGCAATACATAGAGCTCTTCAAAGAATTTAAAGACGTATTTGCTTGGGAATACAAAGACTTAAAATCATATGATACCAGCATCATTCAGCATAAAATTCCCTTGAAGGAAAATCAAAAGCCTTTTAAGCAAAAACTAAGGAGAATAAATCCCCTTTTATTACCTTCAGTTAAGGCAGAAATTGAGAAAATGTACAACGCTGGGATCATAGTACCCATTAGATTTTCGGAATGGGTATCAAACTTAGTCTCTGTTAGAAAGAAAATAGGGGAAATCAGGCTTTGTATTGACTTCAGAAATTTAAACAGAGCCTCTTTAAAGGACAACTACCCCTTACCCAAAATGGACCATATACTTCAAAGGGTAGTTGGGTCAAGAAGAATATCCCTATTATATGGGTTCTCGGGTTACAATCAGGTGTTGGTGTTCCCAAGTGATCAAATCAAAACTGTTTTTACCACACCTTGGGGCACCTTTATGTATGTCAAAATGCCTTTCGGATTAATGAATGCAGGGGCCACCTTCCAAAGGGCCATGGACATAGCCTTCTCTGAAGATATTGGCTATTTTATAATTATCTACCTTGATGACATAAATGTTTTCTCAAAAACTGATGAAGAACATTTGATTCACCTAAGGAAGGTTTTTAAGAAATGTAGGAAATTTGGCTTGTCACTGAATCCCAAGAAGACCCTCTTTGGACTCCAAAAAGGGAAACTTCTTGGTCACATAATTTCAGAAGAGGGAATCAAAATAGACCCTATGAGGATAGATGGCATATTGCAAATCAGCCATCCTAGAAGCCTCAAAGAATTGCAATCTTTCATTGGAAAGATTAATTTTTTGAGAAGGTTTATTCCCAACCTTGCTGAGCTATTAAAAAACATCACAAACATGCTTAAGAAAAATGTGGGTGTAAAATGGACTTTTCCAGCTAAACAATCATTCGAACTGGTCAAACAAGCTCTTACCCAAACGCCAGTACTGATTAGTCCTGATTTTACCAAATACTTTTACATTTTTTCTTTTGCATATGAACATACAATAGCTGCAGTTTTGCTTCAAAAGAATGATCTCGAACAAGAACAACCAATATCGTTCTTTAGTAGGGCCCTAAGAGACGCTCCTCTCAATTATAACATCATGGAGAAGCAAGCCTTAGCATTAGTGAAATCATTAAAAGACTTTAGGGTTTATATTTTACACTCTCACATAATTGATTTTGTTCCACATGCTGCTGTCAAGGATATTCTAAGTCAAGACCCTGATTGTAAAAGGGGAAAATGGATTGCAACTATTCTTGAATATGACTTAGAAATTAGGCCCACCAAACTTGTTAAGGGGCAAGGATTAGCAAAAATTATGGCTGAGTCTAACTTCCAAGCACTAGACATAAATATGGTAGATGTGTTGGAAGAAATGGAAGAATCTGATGCTCCTTTTATTAAGGAAACATTTTTGAATTCCCCCTGGTATGCTGACATTGTTTATGTGCTTTTATATTTAAATGCTCCTCCTTCTTTGTCTAAGACTAAAGCTAGATTTTTGAAACAGAAAGCTTTGAGTTTCTGCATTATAGATGGGGTGTTATATTGGAAAAACGTTGTTGGAATTTTGCTTAAATGTTTACTTGAAGATGATGCAGGGAAGATCATACACGAACTACATGATGGTGAATGTGGAGGACACCTCTACTGGAAGGCCACAAAAAACAAAATTCTCAGATCAGGTTACTATTGGCCTACCCTTTTCCCAGACACTCAGAAGCTGGTCATGTCTTGCCATAAGTGTCAAATCTTTGATGGCAAGAGAAAACTCCTTCCCTTACCCTTACATCCTATTCGAGTTGAGGCACCTTTCCAACAATGGGGGCTGGACTTCACTGGGGAAATTCATCCCTCCTCCTCAGCTCAACATAAGTGGATCCTCACAGCCACTGACTTCTTCACCAAATGGATAGAAGCTATACCTACCAGGAATACTAATGAATTTTTCATTATCAAGTTTCTTGAAACCCATATCCTATCCAGATTTGGTTGTCCCAGAAAAATCATAACAGACAATGCTGCTGCTTTCAAATCTAAGAAGATGGTTGATTTCTGTCACAAATACCATATAACCTTGGGCCATTCCACTGCTTACTATCCCCAAGGGAATGGATTAGCTGAATCCTCCAACAAGAGTCTCATTAATATCATTAAAAAGCTGTTGGAAGAAAATAAAAAATCATGGCACAGTAAGCTGGTTCATGCCTTATGGGCTGATAGATTAACTACGAAGAAATCAATAAATATGTCCCCCTATCAGTTAGTTTATGGCATGGATGCAATTTTTCCTACCTCATTAGGAGTTCCAGTCATGAAGCTCCTTCAAGAAGTGCAGGTTGAAGAAAATGATATGCAGAGGAGGATCAACCAAACAATCCATTTGCAGCAGACCAGAGAAGAAGTTTATGAAAGAACACAGTTAGTCCAAGAAAATATGAAGAAACTATTTGATAAAAGGACTAAGGCAAACAACTTCCAGGTTGGGAGTGTTGTTCTTAAATGGGATTCAAGGAGAGAAGAGAAGGGGAAACATGGAAAGTTTAAGAACTTGTGGAAAGGGCCATATATTATTCATGCTAAGAGGGGTCATAATACATTTTTCTTGAAAGAATTGAATGGAGAAGACCTATATGGAGGTCCTGTCAATGGCAGGATGCTCAAGCATTACTTCTACCAAGAATCTTAAGTTTCAAAGCATTTTCGTTTTACCATTTTAAATATCATAGTCTAACCGTTGCATTCAAAATTAGAAAAAAACAAAAAATACAAAAAACAAAGAAAAGAAGGAAAAGAGGGCAGATTGTCAAAACAAGAAAGGTATAGCCCCATACCAAAAGGAGATAAATTTGAAAGTGTGCAAGCCCAAATGCCACTCCCGAAAAACACACTTCTAATTAGTCAAATAATTTAATCTTCACTAATTAGCTTTAATTTTCTGCTGATAGGATAGTGAATTTGATCTGCCAAACTGTTCAATCTTGGCTTATCAGTAGATAGATTAGGATAGAAATGAAGGTTCAAACAAACTCAAAATCTGAACCAAAGTTTCCAAAGAAGAGTGACTCAAATCTGTTTTATTTTCTGAGTCACAAAGAAAGTGAAAATCTGGTTCTGATTTGCTCAAAACCTGAACCAGAAGAAAAGAAAAGACAGCTCAAACAAAGCAAAAACAGAGCTATAAAAAGAAGAGAAGGACATGATGAAGAGTTTTCAGATCTTAAGCCTTCTATTTTGATTTTAATTTTCTGCAAATAATAATCTATGTGCACCTTGTTTTTATGCCATAGATCACAGCAAGTCAAATAGCTTAATCTTGACTTGACTGTTTTTTAAATTTCTGTTGTAGAATTTAGAGAATGAAAGCCTGTTGGACAGTTTAATCCCAACAGACAGTAGATTAGGTAGAGAAATATCCGAGCTCAGCTGTTTAGTCTGAGTACAGGGAGAAATAAGGAGTAGAATTAGATTAGTTTTTATGCTTTCAAAAGAATAAAATGTTGTGAAAAGAGTTTTCCAATCCAAGTGCACTCCGATGAAGAAAAAATCTTAGATCAGTAGGATTGGGTAGGAAGAAAGCTTATGAAAATCCATTATTTTCATGGTTGCTAATATTTTTCAAAGCTAGATCATCCAACAAAGGAAGGGCAGCCCAATGGATCAGGCACAAGTCAGCGTCCCAGAAAAATCAAGTCTGAATTCTTGATGCCTTCAAGAAGGCACCATCCCCAAATGGAGCCACTGTTAGCCACCTATAATATTTTGTTATACCAAAAGGTGGCTAAGACTTTTTGAGCCTCCAAGGAACAAATTTTATCACTAAAAATTGTTGGCTCTTGAAGTCTCTCTAAGGCCTCATGCCTCTGTCCAGATCCCTTATTGCTGTTTACATCCTAAAAGCTTATGAAATCCTTCAAAAATCCCAAGTTAAATACTGCTGCAGAACCCCTTGGTCCCCTTCCTTTTCTTCCTCAATAACCTCATTTTCCATTCTCCATTTCCCATGAAAAACCCACAATTTCATGATTCTCCCTTTCCATTTCATTAAAATCCCTTTTATAAGGTTAAAATCCCACTTTTTAACCTTACCGAAGCCTTCATTTCTTTCAAAAAACCCTTGAAAAACCATGAAAATACATGTTTTTATAGGACGTAAGCCCCTCGAAGCTTAAAGCCCTTAGCCCCTTTCTTCCATACACCCGCACCCTGGAACCAAGTTTTAACCCCTTGGCGCTCATCGCAAAGCGCAGATCGCAAAATTTCCAAATTGTTATTTTTTAAACTGATGCATCGCAAATATTTGCACTGCGATCCATCGCAGATCGCAGATCGCAATTTTCAATTTTCCTCCAAAAATCCATCGCAAATATTTGCGCTGCGATCCATCGCAGATCGCAGATCACAATCTTCAGTCTTCCTCCAAAGATCCATCGCAAATATTTGTGATACGATCCATCGCAGTTTCCGCCCATCGCATAATCGCAATATCGCATTTTCTCTCCATCGCATATTCCGCCATCGCGTTTTCCACTTTTGCGATTTGCGATCGATCCCGCCGGGCCCACCATATGATACCCCTGCCTTTCATATAAAAAACGCTTTTTTCCTTTGTAAAGTCGAAAATGATATATTTTGTGGTTTACAAAGATTTTGCCCATTACATCCCGCTGCTGCATCTCCACCGTCGATCTACACCCCCACTCCATGATCCAACGACCCAGCTTCCTCCACACAACCTCCAATGTAGTTTAACCTATACACACAGGGTTTCATAACTTTGGTTTGTATTTTGCAGGGTTTAAACGTTTTCCGCTATATTCAGAAGGAAATTCGAAAGATGAGGGTGACGACCCTCCCTCTTTTGATTTGTCAAAGGAAATCGGCCACAGTGTGCAAATTCACGTTTTCATCAGTGTTTCATGAGGCATTGATGCCATATAACCCTGCGCAGCCCTGTGTAACAGCGAAGCACCAAGAATCCGGCACAGTCAAAGAGTATCAGCTGTAGAAAACCAGAAATATGCCAGCACAGAGGATTGAAGATTGTTTTATGAGAATTATGGCTAAGACTGTTATCAAAAGCCTAATCCCCCAATCTAAAACACAGTTTAAAGAAAACCTAAAGTGTTTTATCAGACAAAAATCCTCCACCGCCACATCTGAGGCAAATTGATTCTTCAGCTACCAAAAAGCCACCTGTTGCCTCAAACCTTTCAAAACAGAGGCCGAAGTTATTGAAGAAAATCAGACATTCGCCTCCAACGCAGCTAGGGAGTTACTTCTGCAAGGAAATCAATGCAGAAAATATCCGCGGAGTTACTCCACACAATACCCAGAGCCTCAAAGTCAAATAAAGCTCCCACCGAGCTTTAATATTTATTGTAAAACAGTTAATACAGTGATCCACCTGTAAACTTCTCCATCGAGCCTCTCAAAAGGCCGAGAAGTCTTCACTCTGTATTAATTATCCTTGGGATATTTTGTTAGATCTCACCTCCTCATCTTCCTATAAATACTGCTGTGGAAGATGAGAAGTTGTTGGTTGTTGGTTGCTGTTTGATCACAAGTTGTAATATTGAAACTTTCTGAAATAAATATACAAGTCTGTTGAAGTTGAAAACAATTTGGAGTCTTGGATGTCTTGATGATGCCGTTGCATGCCTGTTCCTGAGAAGGCTCTATCATTGGATCCATGAGCTTGGCTGTTGGTGAAGTGCTCTGAACTGTTAAATGTTTTTTCCTTGTTTTCATTATGTTCCATAATTTCTTACTACAGTAGGCTAAAAGTTTTAGGCTAAGAAATGACTCCTGGAAGCACCTTAGACCTGTTCACCCTTCACTGTTTTATGTTTTCTTCTGCTGAAGTATTTTAGAGGCTTTAAAACTTCTCTTTAATATTCATGCTCGTTTATTTCCTTGATAGCTCAAATAGTTGGTTTCAGCATGTTATGGTTCTCCCTGCTTGTCTGCCATCACTTGAAAGCCGTTATTGAAGTCTCCCTTTGAAGTACCATTGTCTTAAGTTAACCAAAGAGGTTGGTTTTGATCTTACCCTTTGCCCCTACTTAAACAGTTGTTTTGAAGGTCTTTATAGTTGCAAACACATATGTTATTTAGGTGTTCCCTCTTCTATGAATGAAATTATCAGTGAATCTTTTATGTTTTCTAAATCCTTTAAAATAAGATCTTTGAGGAAATAGGGTGTTCCCCGAATCTTAGATTTCATTTTAGAAGTTGTCTTGAAATCATTATTTGCTTAAAGAATGTTTGTAGAATTTATGGTTAGCCGTATCTATCAAATATCTCTTTATTGATAAGTTATGTTTCTCAAGTTCCCTTGTTGAGAATTAAATTTCTTTTTCCAAATCATTAATGTCCATCTCATTCCAAAACAAAGGATCCTGTGACCAAGTTAGATTTGCCCTTTGATATCCCATATCCCTTGAAGATTTTGTCATGATCTTATTTTGACTCCATTGCCCAATGAACCGGATATTTCCTCTTTCTGTCTATCTTTCCTAGACCTTTCATATTCTGCTGTATCAACTCAACCCAACCAAACAAACATTTGCACTTAATAACTAGTCTAAAATCCATAAACAAAGCAAACAAGATAAACCTTTGCAAACAAATATTTGAGAGATCCCTCTCTGAGAACAGGAGGACTAGATCCTGGAACTCTAAAGATTGGTTCTGATGTTGCCTTGTCTTTTGATTTTCCAAACTGTCAAAACACGGGATACCAACATGTTGATCCCACCTTTGTTGATCCTACTTCCTTTAATCTTAATTCCATTTCTTTGGGTGCAACAAGTTTAATATTTCTCTTATGCTGATCAGTTTGACATTCAACCTCGTTTGGACTAGACATCGGGCCTATCATCTCTCTTGCATTTTATTCAACCTCCAGTTGTTATCTACTCACTATATTATATGTGGTCAGTTTTTTCTCAATTGGTTATGCCAACTTTTGTTGGGTTACCTCCTCTATTAGATTTCCATCTTCTTCTTCAATGAAAAACATGAGCAGGAAATTTGGGTTGCGTTGTGTTGAAAAAATTCTAGCGACTTGTCGATTAATTATATTTGGGAACAAACTACAACATCTACGAATTTTTAAAGTTTTAAATTTAAATGTCTTCAAAATGACTTCCAATTATATCAAAATGTTTGTGTCGTTGTATTTAAATTGATTTGGATACTCAGGTCTCATTCAAGAGACCCTTGTTCGAGTCCAAGCAAGAGAATTTTTTCTGCAAACGACTTTACAACAATAAAAAAATCTTGAATTTTTAGGGTAACTCTCGCTCTGCTCTGTGCCTGCTGCTACCTGCTCTGCGCAGCCTGTGCCTGGGCGCTGCCCTTACGGCCGTCTCAACTTCTGTCCATGGCCCTCTCGCCCTCAGGGGCTCTCGGATCTGTTTGGATCCGTCCCTTTTCTCCCGATCTTGCCTCTGGCCCTCGCAGAGCTGTTCCTCTTGTCAGATCTGCTTGGATCTGCGCCTTGCCTTTGTGACCCTTCCCTCAGGATCTGATCAGATCCTATGCTGCTCTTTTCAACCCTGCGATGCCTCGCCTTTTGTCTGGTGCAGATCGGGTGTGCTGCTGATCAGATCTCCTAGCCATGGAGACCCAAGGCTCAACCCTCGGGCCCTCGCAATATTCTCCCCCGAATGCCGAAGCTGCCTTCTCTTCTTTGCTAGCTTCATTTCCTAAGAAGAAGAAGACTGAAGCCACTAAGTTTGTAAAAAAGCTTGATGATGTTTCGGAGGTAAACCTTCCTACTGAGGGACCGATCTAGGTTGCTTTGTCCCTAGCAGATCGCGCCCTGGTGGGTCAATTCACGGGCCTTTGGCCCTCGCCTAAATCAACGGAAAATTGGGTTGTTAAGAACTGGATCCCGGTGATCAAGAACAAGGTCACATCATATTTTCTTGGAAGAGGCTACTTCCTGTTTGAATTAAATACCAAGGAGGACAAAGACTTGATCTTCAGGAATGGGCCCTATTTCATGGGAACACAGGGCCTCTACCTCAACAAATGGACCCCTGACTTTGATCCGGCCATGGATGTCCCATTGGTAGTCCCTGTCTGGGTTCGGCTCCCTAATATTTCGGTACACTGCTGGAACTGGGATTCCCTCAAGCATATAGGCAATGCATTGGGAAAGTTCATTGACAGAGAAAACAACAACGATCAGTATGATTGCACCCGAATCTGTGTCGAGGTATACTTAGAGGTGGGTCTCCCGGAGGCCATCAAAATAAAGGTTGGCAGCTGGACGCATGTGCAAGTGCTGGATTATGAAAAAATCGCTTTAAAATGTTGTAAATGCCACATCTACGGTCATTTTGAAAGAGGATGCCCGAACAAAGGGGATGCAGAGAAAGGAAAGGACGATGGTTGGAACCAAGTCAAAAGGCCAAAGACAACTCACAAGAAATCTAGGGCACAAGGCCCCCAGCCTACCTCCGCCCAAAATGTACCTCCGTAAAAAAGCCAAGAAAATAGGTATGAGATCTTAAGCTCTGTAGAAGAAATTCCTCAGGAAGAAGATAGGCAAGACAAACCAGCAGAAAAAATGAACTCAGCAGGAACAAGACCTGAGGAGAGTGCCACGGTAAGGAATAAGGAAAAGCAAACAAAAGCCTACGAGGAGGATCATGACTCGGAGGAGTCTGAGGAAGATGGAGAAATTGGAGATACGCAGACATCGGTCAGAAGATCTGTAAGGGGCCGCAAATCTGCCAGAGAAAAGAGAGATCAGGAAACTTATAAAGACAAGCTTCAGGGTAGTCAACCCACGCTAGAGAAACTTCTAGGAAAAAATCTGAAGATGGTTAAAAACCATGCTCAGTGCTCCAGGGGAGCTCCTCACCAAAGAAATAAATGATGAATATTGTCTCCTGGAACTGCAGAGGAATGGGGAGTAAAATGAAAGAAGAAGCAGTGAGAAGTCTTAGAAGAAGAGAAGCCCTAGATATTCTTATGATCCAGGAGACCAAAATGGAGGACAAGGAGTTTCTCCAAACCAGTAAATTTTTTTGGAAGGGAAGTAGTGGACAAGCAGTTTCAGCAAGGGGAGCCTCTGGGGGACTGGTCTCTCTCTGGAACCCTCTCAAGTATAGGTTGGTCATGGAGACGCACAATACCCACTGGCTGTTCTTGAAGCTACATTCTGTGGACTTGAGGGAGACATTCAGCCTGTTTAATGTCTATGTACCTACAAATATAGGGGAGAAAAGGGAGTGCTGGGACTCCATCAGGCATCTGTCAGAGTCTGAGAACTTGGAAAACATCATTATTGCAGGTGATTTAAATCTCACTCTGCGCATGGAGGAAAAGCGAGGAGGCACAATCATAAGGGACCTTGCAAGGGAGTGGGTGGAAGATCTCATGCAGGACTGGGATCTGCTCAATATCCCCCCAGAAAATGGTAAGTACACATGGTCCAATAAAAGAATAGGCCCCGATCATATTGATGCTAGACTTGATAGATGTTTGGTGCAGAGCTCTTTCCTTTTGCTAGGTTTAGAATCCAGATTGCATATCCTCCCATGCAGTGTCTCAGATCATAAGCCCATTATTTTAGAGATGTTGGGCCACAAGGATCTTGGTCCCATACCTTTCAGGTTCAATGCTCTTTGGGTCAAGGAACCTGAGTTTCTGAATTTGGTTCAGGACAGTTGGAAAATGCCAGTGAAGGGCTCACCTTTCTTCTTCTGGGAAGAAAAAATAAGAAGACTGAAAGCTGCCCTTAAATCATGGGCCAAAGCCCTCCCCACCCCTGCAAAAGAGAGAAAGCAGGCCCAAGACAATCTTGCCCAGCACCATGCCCAAACTGAAGATGTAGAAATCACTAAAGAAGTGTTAGATAAGGAATCTGAGCTTCAAAAAATCTTCCATAAATCCTGCCTTTCAGAGGAAGAGCATTGGAGACAAAAGTCTAGGAGTTTATGGCTTAAAGTGGGAGACATAAATTCTGCCTTCTTCCACAAACAAGCTCAAGCCAGAAAGAGCTTCAATTCTATAGCAGAAATCAAAGACGACAACTCTATCCACAAAGACTTTGAGAGCATAAAGAGAGCAGCTTTCAATCACTTTAAAAATTTGTACAGAGAAGAGGGAGAGACTGACCCAAATTCTAAATTTTTGGAGGCGATTCCTTCTAAGATCTCCCCCCTAATGAATCAACAACTCGAAGCGAAGATATCTATACAAGAAATAAAAGATGCTCTTGCCGACATGGAGCCTGACAAAGCCCCAGGCCCAGATGGATTCACTACTAGATTCCTTCAAACCTGCTGGCAGATCGTGGAGAAAGATCTCTACAAAATGATTCTGAAATCTGAAAATTGCCAGAAAATAGGGGGCAGCACCAACTCTGCCTTTCTTGCCCTCAGTCCCAAGGAAAAGGGCGCTAAAGAATTTAATTGGTTCCTCCCCATCTCTCTTTGCAATATTAGATACAAATTAATCACAAAGGTAATTGAAAACAGGCTAAAAGGCATCCTCCCAGCCATCATTCCTAAGAATCAAGGCGGATTTGTTCAGGGGAGACAACTTGTTGACAATTTCATTTTGGTGCAAGAGGCGATTCACTCAAGTCACCTTCGCAAAGAGAAAGGTATGGTAATTAAATTATATCTGGAAAATGCTTTTGATCGTGTCAGACTTAGCTTCCTTTGGGAAGTATTGAAAATTTTTGGCTTTGGATTAGGCTTTTTAAATTGCATCTGGGCTTGTATTGTTGATCCTTGGATCGCCCCCTTGGTGAATGGGAGAGCAGCTGGCTTTTTCAAAGCTTCAAGAGGGCTTAGGCAAGGCTGCCCCCTCTCTCCGCTGCTCTTCGTCCTTCAAGTTTCTGCCCTGAGCTTCTTCCTCGATTAGAAATTGGTTGACCAGGAGATCTTGGGGCTCAACATAGCCAGAGGGGTAAAAAATGTAAATCACACCCTTTTTGCAGATGATACCCTTTTTTTAGGGGCTGCCTCTGCTAGATCTGCCTTGAGGTTTAAGGAGGTTTTGGACGATTTCAGTGATGCTACAGGCAACAGTTTAAACAAAGGTAAGTGTAAAGCTTTCTGCTGGAATATCTCTGCTTTCACCCTTTCTGCCATCTCCATAATTCTTGGATTTACTGCCACCCTCAGCTGGACCTCTTTTACCTATCTAGGCCTTCCCATATTCCACAAACTGGCTTACAACAGAGATTGGATCCCTCTGTTGGACAAATTTAAGGCCAAAATTCAAGCTTGGGGATTCTCTTGGTTAAACCTTGCCGGCAAAACCATCCTTATCAAATTTGTTCTCAGTAGTCTCCCCATATTTCAATTTTCTATGATCCTAGCACCTACTGGCATCATCAAAAAAATGGAAGCCTTCATTCACAGGTTTTTTTGGAAAGGGGGCAATCTCAATGACAGAAAAATCCCGTTGGTAAGTTGGGAAAAAATTTGCAAGCCTCAGAACGAAGGAGGCCTTACTTTCAAAGATCTCTGCCTCCAGAACACATCCATGGGGGCCAAGATCTTCTGGACAATTATCGCCCCACATCCAGGCTGGGCGCAAAGAGCTCTATGGAGGAAATATTTCACGGGGAAGAGGAAAAGATGTTTGGATACCTTTTTTCCCACCACAGGCTCACAACTGATCAAACTCTGTCACAAATCAGCCTCCCTAATCATAGACAGAGCATACTGGATTCCAGGAAATGGCAAAGAAATCAGGATTTGGGATGACATCATCATGATGCAGCCTCCCTTAGCATCACACTGCTCTCTGCAAGCGCTGCGAATATGGATGGACCACGCAGGGTATGTATCTCTTTGGGACATCTCACAGTGGACAGGCAGCAACTGGCTGCGATGGAGTCTTCCTCCTGTGCCTCCAGAGCTATCACATGATCACGACCTCCTCCTTTCTCTGCTAAATGGTAAGGCGCCTCTGTGCATGGGAAAGAAGGACGCCCGGGGTTGGGGAGCCACCCCAGGTCTATTTTCTGTTGCACAGGGGTATAAGAGTCTTCAAGAATTCCCTTACGTCCCTCCTGACCCTGATGTATGGAAAGGGCTTTGGAATTACAATTCAATGCCAAAGGTCGATTCTTTTTGCTGGCTGCTATGCCATAGAGGAATTTTAAATGAAGACAAATTGAAGAAAAAAGGATTTCAAGGTCCCTTTAGATGTCATTTGTGCTGTGACAATGAAGAGAGTGCCCAGCACATCATTTTGGACTGCAAATTCTCAAGATAAATCTGGCAGAACCTCTTGAACTATTGGAAAACAGAGTTCATCCTTCCTATGTCTATTTCTGATTTATTTGCAAACTGGCGCAATTTCTACCCAGGAATGCTCCCAAAAAACGAGAGTTTTAAAGCTGCATGGTTGTCCTTTCCAAAATTAATTTGTTGGCAAATCTGGCTTGAGCGTAATAGAAGAGTATTTAGAGATGAAAACTTAAATCCGCAGTTCATCACCATCAAAGTTAAAAGTCTCTAGAAAGAAATTCTGGGGGAGCACTTTTCGGATGTGAATCTAAGCCAGAATGACTTAGATTGGGGTGCCTCGCTGGACCTCCAATTCTCTGGCAAAACAAGGCAACACAAGAACACAAAAGAGTGGCAATACAGAGGGAAGGAGCATGATCTTTCAGATTTTCTCACCAGGAAATCTAGATTCTCTTTGTTCTTTGACGGGGCAGTGAAAGGCAATCCCGGTTTGGCTGGGGCAGGAGGAATTATAAAGAACAAGGAAGGCATAACGGTGACAAAGTTCGCTTGGGGTTTAGGGCACTCTACCGGCATCCAAGCTGAAGCCTTGGCACTCCTGCAAGGTCTCAAGCAAGCAAAGGTCATTGGTATTTCAGATGTTAGTGTTATAGGAGATTCTCAGTCTATCATCAAAGTTTTATTAGAGGATTCCTCTCCCACAGACCTCGGATTGGCAAGAGTGATCTCAATAATTAGAATCTTGGTGAAATCTTTCCGAACTGCAAGCTTTCTCCATGTATTAAGAGAAAATAATAAATATGCAGATTTGGAAGCCAACAGGGTGGTGCCACTTCCCGCAAGATTTCTTCTGGTAAACGGAATTGAGGAGTGGGACTCCATACCATAAATCTGCTATGTTTTTCTGCATTATTCTGCAACAGTTTGTTTGTTTATTTAAGCTAGGAAAAATAATGAAGATAGATTCACTAGCCTCGAGTAAAAATTGTGGATTCCCAAAATTTGGGGCCTATGATCAGTCTGTGGAAGAAAGTCTAAGGGCTAGGCCTGATCTATTGTAACCGATGAAGGAATTTTGGCCACTTTCTAATATAAACTCATACCTGTTCTTGTTATATATATATATATATATATATATATATAAAACTTCCATTTTAAAGCTTTTATGAGGAGGACAACATTTATTCTAATGCATTTACAGTGACCGTAAACTTGTCGCCTTTTAAGCTTTCACAACAAGGGGAATATATTTTCCTTGTCTTCTTGTAGTGATCATATGGATGATGATGTTGTGTTTGCGTTACCGAGGAGACACTTACTATTTTTGCTTGATACAAATCCTTTGAGGGGTGACTTTGAATAGCCATAGTCATTGTTAGGCTTCATTGTTTTTTATGTTACCAATATGTTGCATCACCCCATCCAAGGTATGTGTCTTCAAACATAGCACTTCACACTTCTTCATCTATAGTGCTCGTTGACGATGGTTGTCCCAAGAATTCTGGACACGGGGGCGTGGTTCTAATTTTCTCGTCATCTGAGAAGCTATTAACGACTATAGGTAATTCTACGATTTCCTTAAAGCATATGCATCTTCTTCTTTCAAATAGAGGGATATCCATATTAAATTATATCTGGAAAGGAATATCTTTGTTGATGGGAAGGCTGGATGAAGTAGAGGAACCCATGATGGTGGAGAGTTGTTGCAATATCCGAGTGCACTAATTCAACGTCTAGATTCCCGTATTTTTCGCAATGTCTTGGAGTAACAACGTGATGGGATTCGTCGCTCTGTTTTCTTCTACCATATGATGTTATTTGGGCAAGCAAAGAAGATAGCCACATGGATTGCACATCGATTGACCACGCTACTTATACCCTAATCTTGTTAGAGGGGCATGCATCGAGCAACAAAAGTCTCTGACACTGTTGGTTCGGATTGAGATGGGAATATGTGGACATGCACTAGTGCATGGAAACTACTATGTATATGAACAATTAAAGAACCGCAATCGTAGAAATAAGAAAATAGAATGAAACACATAGACACACATTCATGGAAGAATGAAAGTATTATTATAAAATGGTCGATTGCATGGCAGTGAAAATATCTAAGGAGAGATGCTTAGCTTAGCTACCCACATGTGCAACACCCTCCCCAAAAGGCGAGAATGCGTTCATTGTGCTTACAAATAATTCCATAAATGAAAAGACAAGAAGGGGAGCAAATGAGGCATGGTAGGCCAAGAGTCAGATGGGCCAAGAGTCGTTTAGCCCTCGCTTCTCCTCGTAATCATTTCTGATTTCTGTTTTCTCTTTGCACTTGCTTCTTGTTCCTTTTTGCACTGAATTTAAATCAAGTTCTCGCCTACGATTTCTTTCTGCACGGAATTTATATCCCCTTGATTTCGATTATAGGTTATCTATGGAACCTCTGTCACGCACAGTGATCACGTTGTCTCTCCGCTGTGAAGCGAAGACGCGAATTTTTTTCTGCTCCCTGAAGTCAACCAATGTGAATTTGATTGACTGATTTCTATCACCAATTTCAACGTCTCAACTATTAATTTGATTGATTCCTATCATCAATTTCAACGTTTCCAGTGTGAATTTGATTTCTATCGAGGGGTT
The DNA here is from genome assembly GCA_034641835.2 of Pinus albicaulis. Classification (NCBI taxonomy): domain Eukaryota; kingdom Viridiplantae; phylum Streptophyta; class Pinopsida; order Pinales; family Pinaceae; genus Pinus; species Pinus albicaulis. The sequence goes on along the minus strand of JAXQQM020071729.1, from coordinate 8,145 downwards.
GCGCTGCATGGGCAATGCAGGTTTTGGGTTTGTAATTATAAAACACATAGGAAGAACCATCCTATTATGCTGACATAGGAAATATAGGCTAACCCGCAAGAAGGAACTAAAGCGTCCATAAATTTGCATATAGAAGCATAAACTTTGAAGGGGGCTCAAAACTCAACCGGGATCAATTAAGGAATCAAGAATCTCACTCAATTTGGATCAATTAAGGAATCAAGAATATCATTGGAGGTTAGAGTCCATCCATCATGGCACTCGAGAGAATTTGAGAGGCATGGAAACCCCTTGGTCCTGAATGGATCCTCCAATACCTGGATCCCAAACAATCCTCCGACCAATCCTCCCCTCAATAGATTTCCCTGGATCCCAAACAATTCTTTCCCCAATGGATTCTCCCGGATCCCAATGCCACCTAAATCCTAGGACCTGTGGGTTATGGTACCATTTCAACCCTCCATCACTGCCCGCACCAAAGGGCCCAAGCAATATGCCCTCGGCTGTGAGTATCCTCCAAAGAATCAACCTATCGATAGAATGCCAACTCAGAATCTCTCGCCAATCCATACTTGGAGAGGGATGAATATCTGCAAATCTACTATGTTGATGTTGTTCAATGCTCAATTCATGCTTCTCTACTTGGTTACCCAACATGATGCAGTTGGAGAACTCTTCCCTTCTCTTCCCAATGTATAAAGGTGGGTTGTTGGTAGTGTCGCAAGACTTATCTATGTACTCATGTAGAGGGCTGCTCTAGAACTCTCAATCGTACTCCTCATGCGTCCTTGTGAGGGACTTGATTTTTTCCTCAATACTAGACAGCTTGGTCGATGATTTGGCACATTTCCCTATGAGTTCCTCAAATTTTCTATTCTCCTGTAAGACAGTGTCTCGGACTGTCAAGACTCTTTGCTTCAACAACATAAGATCTGCCTTGAAATGCATGATCCTTTCTTGAAAATGCATGATCCTCTCCTCATTTGACTCTCCTTGGGTGTATTCGTCCTGGACCTCTTCACATGTGATGATTAGTTGTCCTTCCTCTCTGGTTGTCAAACATGGATGTACTGGTGGAATTTTGTCTATACCCTATTTCCCATACTCTTTATGGATGTCCTTCGTTGTATTTATAGATTCAACTACCACATCATTAGGAGGAATTTCATCTTTCCTTTCGTCATGTACTTTGTTAAGCTGACTGCTCAGCTTGTCCTGCAAGTTTCTCTGAAGAGCATGGTGTTGCTGCTCACCATTTGTACTTGACTTCTCAGATCCTTCATAGGTCCTCTCCTGAAAACTAGCGAACCCATCTACAAAATATTCCCCATGATTTGAAGTAATCTCCTCTTGTTCTGTCTTTGTTTCCTTCTTCTTATCACCTGAATAGGAATGGTTTAGGGCCCAAGGTCACTTGCAGATAAAGCATAGTCCTCTCCTCCTTATTTCATTCTTGCTGTTGATTTTTTTCTTGCTTTGATTATCATTTTGGTCTATGGAGATATGGCTACTTAAAGGACCATATAACCTCACTAGTACATCAAGTATTTTCTGGTTGTTTTTCAAAATTTCTTCAAGACGGTCCATCTTCTCCCATACCCAAACATGAATATATTAATTTTTCATAGGAAGATTTTGATATAAAAATAATTTACTAAAAAAAATAAAAAATCCAACTAGGGTGATAAATATCACCGAAGTGAGAAATGTTGGCTAGGGTGAAAAATAAATTTCACCGAAGTTCCTTGCATAAAACTCTCAGGCTGGCAGGATGCACAGCTCTGATACCAATGTAAGATTCCAAACAATAAAAATTTTGATAGATCTAAAACATCTTAGTGTTCTCATTTAATACAATATTTCATCAAGAACCAGAGCACAAGAATTGCAGCTATTTTATTTATATTATTCACTGAAAGTAAAATACATGCCCATACCATAAAATCCTACAAATGGCATGCACAACTGCTTGACAATGACAAATATAAGAAACTGAAGCCCACTTATGAATCCTAGATGGATCCACCACATAAACATCACCGCGGGGTTATGCCAGGTTCTCAACCCAAACATAATAAGATAGATAATCCAGAATGCTCTAAATGCCTAGCTTCTCTCCCCTTTTATAGGCTTGATGGGTCAATACAAAAAAGAAATACCATGGGTCAATACCAACAAGAAATACCATGGTCAATATCATGAGTCAATACCATGGGAAAATACCACGGTAAGTACCATGGATCGATTCTATCCACTTTGACTGAATAAAAAAAGGGAATATTACATCATTTGACCAAATCCAATCTTGACATGATTTCAATTTGCTAGGTCTCCTGCCTTTACTGGGCATTTGTCCTATTTCTTCAGTTTTCCAAGAAATTCTGTATCATCCATTTTAATAATATCACTTTTCTCTTTCCAAGTTCAACATTGATGATTTTGACTCGCTTTGATTTCAAAGACATCGAGCATTGCTCCAACACTCTTTCATTCTAGTTTTATTTAACATGACCATATTTATGAAGGCCAGCGAGATTTCTTTTCTCTTTTTATTTTTAATTAGAATATTATGCACTGACATTGCAGCTCGAAAATTCGAACTCTCCTTGCATATAAATTTCATTACAGTGAGACAAAGCAGGGGAAGGTGGGAAGGTGGCGTTTGCCAAGAAATGATCCCGCAACCAAACTCTGTGGAGTTATTGCATGCATACACTAAAAAGCTTAGATCAATAAGGCAAACCATTGCATATCAATCAGGGAATTGATGGACACTTATATATTCGTACCTATTCCTGTCAAGTCTTCCTATCCTCACTAGAGGTGAGTACATAGCATAGCTATGTGATTGCATCCCAAATAACTCTAAGTAACACTGAAGACAACCTTCTAATTTTTAACTCTAAATTTTAATTAGTTGGAAACAACAAACAATCAATCCAATTATGGTTGGGGCTCGGGTCGTGTTCATCTGGAACTGTTGCACACATCATGGCGTTCGTACCCTCTCACACAACAACCAAACAATAACGAGATTAGCATGAAATCGAACAATGTTGCAATCGGTCTATCAACCATTCAAGGATTTTGAGATTGTTTCCTCTGGTAACTCATCAAAATTAGAGACCAGCCAGTTGAAATTTTATCCAGTATAGTAACCAGATAGTTTTAGGATAGTGTAAAGGCCGCACGAACGTGAGCCTCCGCTGCCACAAATTATGATGTGCACTCTCCTCAGTGGGAGATGCTAGGTAGACCCCCCTCCCAAGTGCAATGGAGGTGGCCTTCCTAGGCCATAGACCTTCTTGATCATCGATTGACCCCGCCCAGGTAAGTATGTCTTCCACCTTCCCATCTTTCCCCTCTATACCCCTCCCTTTCATTACTTTCATTCACATTTTTCATGTGGGATATAACCATACCATATGCTAATCCAATTAATTAATTGTTTCCTCTCTAATTTCATGTTTCATTATTATTATATTCAATATGGCCCTCATTTCATTTCTAGTGACATGCTAATCCAATCAATGGTTTCCTCTCTAATGTCATGCTTCAATATGGCCCTCATTTCATTTCTAGTGACATGTTAGTGTTGTTGTTTATTATTCTCGATGTCACTAGAGAATTTGGCGGAAATTCCGACGGCCAATTCGTCGCTATTCCGACACATAGTCGTCGTAAGAGCGACAGTTCGGGGGCAGACAAACCGGGGTTTGTCATGCCGTCGCCGTTCCGACGCACGTAAAAAGTGTCGCACTATCGACACTTCTTCCGTCGTTCCGAACAAGCGTCACTCTTCCGACGTCTCACAAACCGTCGCGCCTCCGACGTTTGTAAACTGTCGCACTTCCGATGAAATGTGGTTCGACGTTTGGAACGTCGCTCTTCCGACGCTTGTAAACCGTCGCAATTCCGACCCAACGTGGTCCGACGTTTTGGACGTCACTCTTCCGACGCTTGTAAACCGTCGCAATTCCGACTAAACGTGGTCCGACGTTTTGGACGTCACTCTTCCGACGTCTGGAAGATGTCGCAATGCCGACGATATGTGGTCCGATGTTTGGAACGTCGCTCTTCTGACGTTTTCATACTTTCTCTCTTCCGACGTTTCTGGGTTGTCGCAGTTCCGACGTCTACAAGGCGTCGGTAGACTGACGAAGGGTTCAATTTTTAAAAGACGAGAAACGTTTTTTTGAATATATTATATGAAGTAAAACAGTCCATGAAAGTGAAATAGCAGTATGTAGAATAGTAAAGCAACAGATAGAGTACCGACGTCCATTGTTCCAAATACAAATTAAAGTACCCAAAACCCTACAACAGTGAAGTAAAACGGTCCATGAAAGTGAAATAGCAGTATGTAGAATAGTAAAGCAACAGATAGAGTACCGACGTCCATTGTTCCAAATACAAATTAAAGTACCCAAAACCCTACAACAGTGAAGTAAAACAGTCCATGAAAGTGAAATAGCAGTATGTAGAATAGTAAAGCAACAGATAGAGTACCAACGTCCATTGTTCCAAATACAAATTAAAGTACCCAAAACCCTGCAACAGAGAAAAATGCTAATCATAATCATGTGAGGAGTGTGATATGTCCAAAATATAAAAATACCATCAGACCATATCAATAAACCAGCAACATAGACCAACATCGCTAGTTTTGAAGGCAGAGTGATAAACATTAATCATTTTTTTTTCACAAGAGAAAAAACGTTGTTTTGAATATATTATATGAAGTAAAACATTCCATGAAATCATTACATTTTCACATCTGAAGATTGGAACCCAAATATACATCCAGAAAAGTGGTAGTCCCACCCCAGACAGTGATAGAAAAATACCCCATGTCACATACAGGGACTTGATATAAAACCCAGTAACGGTCCACATGGAGATTATCGACAATCTGAGAAAGCATCCAAATATGCACGAGGCATCTATAAGAAAGTGAAATAGCAGTATGTAGAATAGTAAAGCAACAGATAGAGTACCGACGTCCATTGTTCCAAATACAAATTAAAGTACCCAAAATCCTTGAACAGAGAAAAACGTTAATCATGTGAGGAGTGTGATATGTCAAAAATATAAAAAGACCATCAGACCATATCAATAAACCAACAACATAGACCAGCATCGCTAGTTTTGAAGGCAGAGTGATAAACATTAATCATTTTTTTTTCACAAGAGAAAAAACGTTGTTTTGAATATATTATATGAAGTAAAACAGTCCATGAAGTCATTACATTTTCACATCTGAAGATTGGAACCCAAATATCCATCGAGAAAAGTGGAAGTCCCACCCCAGACAATGATAGAAAAATACCCCATGTCACATACAGCGACTTGATATAAAACCCAGTAACGGTCCACATGGAGATTATCGACAATCTGAGAAAGCATCCAAATATGCCCGAGGCATCTATAAGAAAGTGAAATAGCAGTATGTAGAATAGTAAAGAAACAGATAGAGTACGTACCAACGTCCATTGTTCCAAATACAAATTAAAGTACCCAAAATCCTTGAACAGAGAAAAACGCTAATCATGTGAGGAGTGTGATATGTCCAAAATATAAAAAGACCATCAGACCATATCAATAAACCAGCAACATAGACCGACATCGCTAGTTTTGAAGGCAGAGTGATAAACATTAATCATTTTTTTTTCACAAGAGAAAAAACGTTGTTTTGAATATATTATATGAAGTAAAACAGTCCATGAAGTCATTACATTTTCACATCTGAAGATTGGAACCCAAATATCCATCCCGAAAAGTGGAAGTCCCACCCCAGACAGTGATAGAAAAATACCCCATGTCACATACAGGGACTTGATATAAAACCCAGTAACGGTCCACATGGAGATTATCGACAATCTGAGAAAGCATCCAAATATGCCCGAGGCATCTATAAGAAAGTGAAATAGCAGTATGTAGAATAGTAAAGCAACAGATAAAGTACCGACGTCCATTGTTCCAAATACAAATTAAAGTACCCAAAATCCTTGAACAGATCAAGAAAAACGCTAATCATGTGAGAATTCTAAGTAAAGTTAATCTATTAACATTGCGAATAAAATTACACCAAAGTCAAAAACATTGCCTGGCCATACTCATGGCAAATTTGTCATCAAAAAATCAAAAAATTAAGAAGACTGCCCTCATACGGGGAAACCAGTCTTGAACGTTTAATTTACAGAATTCAGAAATATTACTTAAAGGTCCAGCACAGTAAAATAAACTAAAAGCAGCCCAATTAACTGGGCCTGCTAAGCAAGAAAAACAAATTAACCAAACTAATCCTCCGTTGGTTCCTCCACGATTTGGCACCATCCTTCGGAAGGTCCAGGATCGCTAGGTGCTACCTCCACATGCATGCCACGGCTCCCCTCCTGAAGGCCCGAATGCTGGCCGGCTTTTTCCGAGCTCAGACCCGCCGGACAGGTGCATTCTTCCTCCGTTTGGGCCTCCTCGCGGAAGACCACAGTGACTACAGCTGTGATTCGCGGGCGGTTGAGAGTGCAATCAAAGGAAAATTGCGCAGTGCGCGTCGTGGGAGAAGGTGAACTAGCGGTGGGGAAGCCAGGAGCAAGGGAATCCATACGGTGGCCAGATGCTACAAGCCGACCCCGCCCACTCCTAGTATTTGGATATCGACCTAAGTAATAATCACTGGACTGGCCGGAAGTCGACTCTGTTGAGGTGCTGGAGGGAGTGCGCCGGGGTTGACCTCTAGTGCTCCCCCTGCGACAACGCATCCTATGACGCACGCGAGGCATGGGTGAAATCATTGCGGTGGGCACGAAGACAGAAACGAATTCCAATTAACGAGAGGATCGAGCTAGAAGGACATGGATTTGTAACCATACGCATTGCTAAAACACTGGTCCCATACATGACTAGACCATAGAACGGACTGAAACTGATTTTTACAAAAAGTGGCATAGCAAAACAGGCCCTCCGAGAGGGTAGAGAAAAAACAAAAGAAACCAGCAAGGAGAGACAAGCTACTCATCCGGCGGAACCTCTTCAATCCTGCAGCTGAAGTCTTCTGGATTGCTGTGAACATGGGGGAATTCGTCATTATGGTGAGCGGCCTCAGCGACCGAAGCCTGAACACGAACAGAGTCCGCCTGCAGAGTTGCCCCGGAAGCCTCAGGCTGACCCCCTGCGCTATGCTGCATCTGGTTCATGTGAGTGCCGGCATCAGAATCAGGATCTTCAGGCGGAGTCTCCGGAATTGGCTCCTCCAAGAAGACCACGGAGATGGCCACCGTCACACGAGGCTTGTTCAAAGCACAATCAAACGAGAAAAGAGCAGTATGCGACTGAGCGGGCAGCGCATCGCCAGAAGGGGAGTCCAACCTACGACCAGAACGGAGCAAACGCCCTCGGAGGAGGCGAGGGAGACTGTCAGAGTGAGTAGAGGAGTCCGAAGGGGAAGAGGAGGGAGAGGGGGACGGCCTTCTGGCAGAGCGCGAAGGCCCCCTCCTGCACCTCATTCTCTGCCTCAACCTTGGCATTGTTGCAGAATTAGCAGGACTGGAGTTCGAAGGAACCTGAGAGCTCGTAGCAGGAGGGATGCCCAGCACAACAGTCGCGAGGAGACAGGGGCCAACTACAGAAATGTGTAAGTTGTCATCAGCCTGCAGACAACAAGTGAGCCGACTTCGCTTACTAGTTGAGGTGCGATCGGTGGCTCTGTCCAGAGCAGAATTGCAATGTGCGTTCAACGGTAGGGGGGCAAACGTCTCCATGGCGTTTAAAGAACACAATCTGCAACTCTCCAAATGCAGCATTGAATTACCAATCTTGCAAATCTTGTGTGTGATATGGGTTCTGCAGTCGAGGCAGCTCCGAATCGCCTCAAGGATGATAAGTATCGCCATTAGAGCATACTCCATTAAACACAATCGGGAATGAATTAACTGCTGACAGAGAAAACAGGCTTATCGAGCTTGGTCGGACAGGTGTAGTCAATGCTGCCGTGAGGGATGGCAAGTGGCCTCCCGTCCGGTAGCTCCTGTCCTCTCACACTCCATAGCCACCGAAGCACCCGCATCCGGGGTAATATATACATATGTTATATATATATCATATGCGAAATGAAAGGTGGGCCATATAATTTAGTTTTAATTTTAT